>VDFB02091712.1:5330-143910 GCA_007258455.2 Sequoia sempervirens | reverse complement strand
TTCACCAAATAGATTTTGTTTTTAAAAAAATTAACCCAGTAGTTTAGAAACTACATTAAATTTCCCACAGATTCTATTCTTACATATTTTTGAAATAATATAGATAACTTATTCAAATTTTTACGTCAAGTTGCCTAACTCTGATTTTTCTAAATTTTCATTGCCACTTAAGGGCCTGTTTGGCCTACCATGATCCTGCACATGCCCAAAAGCAACATTATATTATGGAGGGTGCATGAGTTTGGCCATCAAAGGAAACACAATGCTTATGGAAGAATAAGTACTATTTTAAGTATGCAATGAACAATGCATACACAGTATGGAAGTGCATGAAATAGTGAAGGGCACAACTAATCAAAACATAAATACAACACATAGGTAGTATTTGAGGCCGATTTGTATATATATTATGGAAAGTATTTAGAGGCCGATCTATGCAAGTATGTGAAAAATATAAAGGCTGATATGAAGTAATAAGCCATGGTTGATATCATACAAGATGCATCACTATTTTGTAAGAGACACATTATTTCTACCTTTGAACACATTTATCCAAAAGATATAAGGCAATAGAAATATTAAAGCTTGTTGTATAAGGTGATTTGAATGCATGATAAAATGAATAATCAACAAGAAACATGCTTGGTCAAAGCACAAGCTTGAATGCTATTATAGAGGAGTCAACTCATTTTTCTTTGTCAAAAGAGTAGACCATGACTAAGTTGAAAGGGGATATGTGTTGCTAGTTTAAAGTGGGTTGTTTCATTGAGATAAACCACACCAAAAGAATAGGAAGATGGTTGTTACATGGTGCCAATATATGAAAACTCTCTTTTGTAGAAGTCTATCTTGTTTGCAAGTTGATTCTCATATTTTAGGCATGTGCATATTTGAATTAGTCTTGAGTTATTGTCAAGCAAAGGGGGTCAATCTGTAGAATACCAAGTTGAGTTTTCACTTAGGTTTCTGCCACCTTTTTGGTGTGAGAGGTGAGTCATTCAAAATTTTAGAGTGGTGTCAACTGGCACACCTTTCCTTTTGGCATAAATGTCTCAATATTCTGTATAAATAGATGGGCTAGCTCTCTCATTTGAGATGCACATTTCTGCAAGGTTATTTTGTTGTACATATTCTGAGAGTTATATTTTGTGAGAGCTTAGAGTTACTTTGTCAGAGCATAAAGTTATCTTGTGTGCCTAGAGGAAGAGGATATAGTGAAGTACTGCTTTGAGTAGATAAAGTGAAGCTATCAAGCTACCATTGGAAGGTTGAGAATCAAGTTAGTTAATTGGATCAAGCATATTATAGGAATGAGGATCTAATCTTCTTTTACTATATGGTCCCATGGGGAGGCTTGCGCTTCTATTTTCATGGATTAAGCAGTCCCATGAAACAAAAAAAATTATGCTATAGGATTAATTTGAATCTTTTCTTGAAAAATAGCAACCCCTACCTTTTAGGACTGCAAATTTTAGTGGATGAAATTTAGGTGGGGCTAGAAATTGCCCCTACAACTTAGGATTTTTTTAGGATTTTTTTTTGTCACTTGTCTATCACTTAAAATTTTAAATTCCTAAAAAGAAATGAGGGAATTTCTTATCAAAATAATCCAATTTGTTTCTTAAATTTTGGGGCTCAAAATTTTAAGCTAAATTGCAAAATTGAATTCATGGGACCACCAACTTAAAAATATTCCTAAAAATTCTCAATAGCACCCACTGAAATTTTTTAGGAAGGCCCCCTCCATGAGACCTTACCCTTATTTCTATTTTACTATGAAAAATGAGTCTTGATTTCTTTGATTGGAATTGCTTGAGAAATGCTTGCTTTAGTAAATCATAGCATTTTCTTATGAAAAGAAAAAGAAGTTGTTTTGTGCTTTTCAATGAAATAGTTTGTATTTACTCCATAATAGGAGGGATTTTTTATCATTAGTATAAGTATACTAGGAATGATGATTTACATGATTAGCTTAAGGAAGCATCTTAATAATCCTATATACCCTATATAGGGATTTAGATAATGATGTTATTTCTATACATTCGTAGTATTACATGTATATTGTGAAATGTATCAACATCATGAAGTGACTTGACACTGTAGCTTATTATGCTAGGAAACCTTGGGAATGATAGGGTTAACATTGCAACAATATTGAAGGTATCAAAAGTATGATTTGAAGTTATGTAAAATACATCAATTATCTTTATTTGAATGATCACTTGATCATTACCTTACTCTTGAATGAAACCCTAGGTCTAGAATAACCTATTTGGGTGGAGAAGAGTATTGAAACCTAGGTTAAGATTTACCTACTAGGTTGGAATATTTAATAGATTATCCATTGGAACCAATAGGTTAAGAATAAATTGCTTGGATGGGTTGTATGTTGTTCTTGTTTGGAATACATAGGTTTAGGTTAACCTACTTGATTTCACCGACTTTGTTGATTATTGATTATATCTGGGATTAAAGTCTACCAAGGTTGAGACTCACCTATGTGATTAATTTGATCACTTGAGTTTAGGAATTATTACTTGATTACAACCATAGGTGGGATTACCTATTGAAATTTAATTGCTATTTAATTGGAACCATAGGTGGGATTACCTATTGAAATTGAGTTGCTACTTGATTGGTTGTTTTATACTCTTGCTATGGAATCATCTATCGATATGATTATCCATCGATTGAGGTCATTCATTGATGTGGCAACACTCTTGATGAGAACCACCTATTAATGTGATATATTATTGAATGGAGTAAGTAATTTATGAATATTTTATCTATGATTAGATGAAGCTTATGTAGCTTTACTTAAGATTATAAATTTATACTTGGGACTAGGTTTTCTTTAAAGTGAATAGCTTGTTTATGCAAAGTTAATTTAGACTGGAAAAGCTCATATGTTATACCTAGGATTGGAATATCCATTGAAGGGGGTAACTTATGCTTTATTGGTAGAGATACCATTTTGTTTTGTAAAAGGGGATTAGGTTATTTCTAAGAATAGTATATGAATGGTCACAATCCAAACCAAGCTATAGAAGTGTATGTGAATGGGAAGACTATCACTTGAAGTAATGGGTGAGAATACTTTGGCCAAAGTAGTGTAATTTTCCATTGGTTACATTGTCAGTTCACCATATTGCTTTTATGCATTCTAAATCAGGATTTTTACACTCATAGGGGAAACGATTATATGATTAGGTTTTGGTTTGTAGGACACAACACTAAGCTCATATAGACTATTGTTATGGGGTTTACCAACCAATATTTTAGTCAAAGGGTAGGGACATCTTGTCATATGTGACAGATGTGTGAGGGACCGCATTTAAGTCTGTGGTTGGAAGAAAAACACTTGATTGATGCTTCTCCTCATCAGATGGAAGTCAAGGATTGTGGATATTTGTGCCAGTATTGGGGACAATTGGATTGTATGCACCACGAAGTGGGGACATCGAAAATGTATGCACCAATGCAATGACATCAGGACCAGTTTGTATATCTATTGTTGAATGAAGCTCAAATGAGCTATGTATGTATCGTGTACCCATTTATATGGAATGATGTAGTCATGAATGATAAACTGGATTTTATTCAATATGAAATCTATGCTATGGAAAGATTTGTGAAATTACAATAGAATGCAATGGAAGTTTGGAAATAGTGTTATTTCAAATGTGCATGTAATTTACATTATGGAAAGCCTTTTTTTCTTTGTTATGGCATCATGGATCTTCACTTAATGTGCTCAAACTTTGAAATTTATTGTGTTGAAAACTAGGGTTGTAACAATTTTATTTTGGCATAAATTTTGTATATAGTGTCAATTTTTGATAAGCAAGATATCGTTGGAAACTTAGTTTTGAGCACTTTCCATTGGTGTAGGTACTTCCCTCATTTTTTTGGGTGCATTTTATATCCTATCAAATTTAGATCTATTTTTTTGGCTCCCAAGCTCATAACTTTTGGCTAGTTTCTCTATTTTTTGTTATTCTCGTGACATTGGAAAAGTCTTTTAGAGATCTCCAAAACTATCTCTACAATTTTTCTAGAGTTCCCTTGGGTACCTTTTATTCAGTTTTTTTTATTTTATATTTTGATTTATTACTTGGATGTTTTGGAACTTGGAAAATATTTATTTACATATGATGAATTCTTTTGAGTTGTTCTTTATGTATTTTTAGCATGTCCTTTTTGGGCATTTTCAACATTTTTTAAATTAATGATTTCATTTTTAGACACACTAAGATAAAGTGTCACTATTGTACATGCTTTTGGGGATATCACACATATTTTGTGCTATGTTTTGTACTCACACTACTTTACGAAGAACCTAAGGGGTCTATTATGTAAACTTTATTATTTGCAATCACAACCTTGTCTACCTTCATGCATGTGTGCCTTGGTTTGCACACCCTTTTTCAATGGTAGGTACTTTCTTGTGCACCTTCATATGATATTTATTCTACTTCATGTACTACATTATGACACATAATTTTAGTGGAATTATCATCCCTCTCCCTTGTTAGCATTATGGGGATTTCATACTATTAGTTCTAATGCTTTCTTGGTTTTAATTTGGAGTGAGCTATGTATCTAGTATTTGTTCTTATGTATTAAGAAAATGTTGTTATTGGTTACCCATGCATTTCAATGAGATAGAAAATTCACCATATAGAAACTCTTCCATTCTTATTTTATGGAGGAAACTTTCCATCCTTGATCGATCAATTTCTTTAGACTATTGGCACTTGTATTTTTTTCTTGCATTATTATTTGCATTGATGGAGTAGTGTCATTGGGGTCCCTCATGTATATTCATATTCCATATCTAACTTTGACTATTATATTTTTGTCTTTGTTTTATATATAATAATTATTCAAGTAGTGTCCTTGGGGGCACCCATGCATATTTATTATCTTCTTGATCTTGATCTTCATCATAATTTCAAAGGAGATCCTTTAGTTACAATACTATAATATTCATCTTTCAACATTTATTTTCAATTTATTTGTGCTTTAATGTGTTTGTCATGTTCCTATTATTTTTGTGGCATTATTTTGGAGGCTTCTTATTCCTTCATTTTTTCTCTCTTTTAGAGAGGATTTTTTCCCATGAGGTTTTCTCCCTTTATCTAGTTATGGGAGATCCTTTTCATCTGTACATGGGTACCTAATCATTCCTAGTTGTGTATTCATCATTTAGAGGCTTTAGCTACTCCCTAAGTTTCACTTAAGGGGGGTTGTTAGAGTAAAAGGGTATTTACCTAATTAATTGTTTTATTACTTAGGTCTCTTTTCACTCTAGCTACTTAAGCTTACTTAGGTCATGTTATTTTTCATGACTCAAATCATATGATGAGGACACATGTTATGATCTCTTCTTATCTTCACCTAGAATTTCTCTAGGGTTGATTTTTATTTTTTTAATTTTTCCTTTTATAAGGATTTATTATTATATAGTTCATTATTAAATAAACCTAATGATTCATTTCATTTTGGAATCAATTCGGTCTTGTCCTCTACAACTTTTATTTTTCTCTCTTTGTGTGGTAGGTTTTTATCATAGGTGATCCTTTGGATTTGTAAGATTGAGGAGTCAACTCTAATAGTATGAAATTTCTTTGTATATTTGTGTTCATGACACAATTCAAATACCTTTTTTTCTCTACCTTCTTACAACCACATAATTTTTTTGATCCATACCTATATATTTTGCATATATATATGAGAAGAATTCAATTAGTTGTTTTGATTGTTTATTTTATTAAAAGTAAAAATTTAATCACACTAAAGTAAAATTTATAATTAATTATAAAAATATATAATTGATGCAGGAGCATCATCCAAAAATAGTTTGGTTCGATTTTCCTTCCATTTTTATTTAATTTCAGTCTCATATTGCATTTCAGAATTGAAGTCAACTTTCAAGATTCGATACAAATGAAATTTAATCATTCATGTGTTAGTAAAGGTAGAGATAAATGTGAAGGCATGAAAAATTCCTCAACCAGATAACCATGTGCATAATTATCAAATTCCTCTTGATGATCATGAAAAGAAGAGGAATTGGCCATATGGAATGGGAAAAGACATAGCCAAAGATAAAAAGATGGGGAGTTGAAGCATTACTCCTCATCTTCTAACACAAGTATTATTTAATATAGTGTGAATAGAAATTGAAGGTGGCCGTGAAAAGATAAAAAAAATAGATGCCAGGTAAAGGGGTGGTGGTTGAAAGAAAGGGAGGTTGTATGGTGAGAAATCCACACTAGGAAATCAAGATCATGCACAACCCCAAGAAAAAGTCTTCATGAAGGAAACTTGTATTATTAATTTTCATATCTAATTGAAATGGTAGAATTAGAGGACAAAAGAATAAGAGGAATGTGTAGATACAAGTCATGGTAAGAGCACAAGGACAGTGGTGCAAGCACACCCTAGCAAGAACATGCCTTCATGAGGAAACTTCTAGTTTTTTATTTAAATATGATGTCCTAATGTTGTAATAAGGTCAATTAGATCATTTTGAGTGTGTTTTAGGTCTTAGATGGTCATTTTGGGTTCATTGGGAATATAATGTGAAAGTTGCAAAAATTGACGAAATGTTGTCATAGCAACATTGTAAAAAATGCAAAATCATGGAATGCCAAGAGTCAAGTAGTTAAAGAGTTAGTTTGAGGTGTTGGTTCTGGTTTATAAAGGCATTTTGAATCCTATAAAACTTTGAGGAAGGAAGGGAAATAATGTATGGGTGAGAAAATCAATGAACTACCCAATTTTTTGTAATTTACCAACATTTTCTTATTTTCAGGCCATTGTACGTCCAAGTTTTGTGCATAAATACACCTCTCCTCCATTGTACGAGAAATCCCTAAGAATATAATTTATTATGTATTTGGTTTCATTAAAATTCATTCAAGTTGGTGAAAGTTATTGGGAAATCACTCCAGGCGGATCAAAACCCTAATCTCAGGTAACCAGAGGTAATGAAAATTATGTTCCTTCCATTTTAACTAGTGGAAAAGGCTACTTTTTGGAGAGAAGGATTATTTTTGCATATAATATCATATTCCAAAATTTCAGACTGAAAGATGAAGTTTAGCATATGAAATAATGAAGCCCTAGGTCTATAATTTGTGTAAAAATTTGGAAAATGATAGAGATCAGTGAAGATTTTTTGTTTTGATGATGTAAAAGATATTCTACTTGGGTGACTGTGATTAAAGAGGTTGTAGAGGTGTATTTTGAGCCCTCTCTAGATAGGGTTTTGTGGACTATTTTTTTTGTGTTCATTTTTATATTGATCTGTGCATGACAGACTTGTGACAGTCATCTTGGAGTAAAAAATTGAAGGTTTTGAATAGATGTTTGATGAAATATCATGAATAAAGAATGGGGAATGCTCTAATTATTTTTTGTAGTTATACTTGAACATGTTGGTGCCAGTGGTAAAGAGAAAAGGGCTTGGGAATTTGGATTTGTTGTTTAGGTGGCCTAAATGGGCCTAGTTGTTGATTGGGACAGTCTACTTTGAAAGTTCACATGTTTGAGATGTCTATGTTGGAGATAGGGTTTGATTCAATCATTCTAATGTTGTTTAAAGTGTTTTAGAGAATCAAAAAGAGGTTTTGTGCCTTGTTCTCAGTTTAGATGTTTTGAATCAAGAGTGTTGTGAAGGAAGGATAAGTCCTAGTTGTAAGAGCAAGCAAAATTTGGTTAAGTGGAGTTGAGATTGTTTGAGACTTTGGGGACCCCTGCATTGCATCAGAAAAAAGCATGCCTAAAGAAGCAAGAGCAACACCACCGCTTGTGGGAAAAGATAAAACACTTGAGTGCACTGCCCACTTGGGAAGGATAAGAGGAGGGCGATACAAGTTTGGGATACAAAACTTCTGCATGTGTGGTATGGAATGCGCTAAGTAGATTTGATACATTGAAATTCATGAGTATTATTTTCAAGAAATGTTGAATGGAATGGAGACTGTGCTAGAAGAGATGAAAATATTCAATATCCACGATGAAGATCAACATCGAATGTGAGTAATTGATAGTTCCTGCCATGATGGGGATCAATATCGATTGGTAGTTTGGAAGAAGGCTATTAAAATTCAGATTGAAAAATATGGTGGTTTTCAGTTTGGTTATAGTGGAGGACAAAAGAAGGAATGTGTGAGAAGAGTATGGCAGGAAAGTTTAAACAACAAAAGGAAGTTGATGGGACATGCAAGGTAGTGAAAAGGAGACTCAAGAATGGGTCGTGTAAATGGTAGGAGTTGTGTTGAAGCACGAGGAAAGAGACCATGGTGAAAGTAAAGCAAAAAGAATATGCAAAGGGAAGCTCATGGTAAAAAGATGATGAATTTTTAGTGATGGAAGACTAATGGGAGATGAGCTCGAGATAAATGGAAAGAGGAGAGTTAGATGGTGTGGTGGTGTAGACAGGAAAAGGAAGACAAAGAGTTACAATTATGAGGGAAATGAAGTTGTTTGTATCTTTGTAATGAAATTGAATAAATGAATATTTGTTGAATTATGCAATTGTAAATCTATCTTTAAATTGACACAAGTTATTGCCAATTTTTGGATTAATCGTTTTATAGAGTCTTTTTGCAATATGAATTTGAGAATTGAGTTGAGATTTTAGTTTTGATTTGCATCAATAATTTATTCAAACCATGTACTATTATCTCATATAGCACTCTATGTGGATGTGGGTTCCTCCCTAAATTTGTGTTGACCTCACATATAAAATGATTCCTACTCTAGTCAACAATTGTACATGCATCATTTTTATGATCTACCTTGTAATGGATGTTTTCTTAAAGAAAGTTTGATGTAAGATCTTACACCATAATGTTCATACTTTCCATGGTAACTCTCAAATAAACTTCAAATGTGAGGTATATTGAGAATATTATCATATATACAAAGTGAAAAAATTCATATTGATGATTGAATTGTGACTTACAACTATACAAACATACAAAAACAATTCTCAAATTTTACACTCCTTGTAGCAAGATCTTTAATAACTTGTAAAATATTTTTATAAAAAAGTGTGTCATGTTCTTTATCATTACTATTGTAAAAGTGATATTCTTTCTAAATGACTTATTGTGGATAGGTAATCTCAAAAACCATCCAACTCCAATTGTGCATGCAAATAACACACATGCACCATAATATTCACCTACTCTAAATAATATCATGTTTGAATCTATTTATCATGTTTGAATCTCTTTTTGATGAGTAAAAGAGTAATTCTTTAGGTCAAATACTAACTAGCATATATATATGTTATTTATTAATAATATCTATAAAAACACCAAGAGATATCCTTCTCAAGGCGTCTATTACACTTTTTATGTGAGTAATTGATTAAAAAATAGACACCTTGAGAAGGATATCTCTCAACATTTATATATATATTATTAATAAATAATATATATGCTAGTAGCATTCACAATGCGACATGGAAGACAAAATTATTAGGGTTAGGGTTAGGGTTAGATATAAAATTAGGATTACGATTAAGGTTGGGGTTAAAGTAAGTATTTAGATTAGGGTTACCGTTAGAAATACAATTAGAATTAATGTTGTGGTTAGCATTAGAATTAGGATTAGGGCTAAATTAGAGATAGAATTAGGATCAAGGGTAGGGTTAGGGTTAGGATTAGGGAAAGGGTTGTGAATAGGATAAGGTTAGGATGAAAGTTAGGGTTAGGGTTAGAGTTAGGATTAGGGTTTGGTTTATGGTTTAAGAGATAGAATTAGGATTAGGGCTAGGGCTAGGGTTAGGGTTAGGGCTATAGTTAGAGTTAAGATTAGGGTTCTAATTATGGTTAGATCTAAGAATTAGGGTTAGGGTTAGGTTTAAGGTTAAGGTTATGGTTAGATATATTAATAGGGTTAGGTTTAGAGTTATGATTATGGTTAGGGTTAAGGTTAGGGTTAGAGTTAGGGTTAGAATTATTATTATGATTAAGGTTAGGGTTTGGTTTATGGTTAAATATAGAATTAGGATTAGGGTTAGGTTTGATGTTAAGGTTAGGGTTATAATTAGATATAAGATTAGGGTTGTGGTTAGGGTTAGGATTATGATTAAGGTTAAGGTGAGGGTTAGAGTTAGAGTTAGGAATAGGGTTCTAGTTACATTTAGAGAAATAATTAGGGTTATGGTTATGGTTATGGTTAGGGTTACAATTAGATATATAATTAGGGTTAGGTATAGGGTTAGGATTATGGTTAAGGTAAGGGTTAGGATTATTATTATGATTAAGGTTAGGGTTAGGGCTAGAGTTAGAGTTAGGATTAGGGTTGGTTTGCAATTAGATATATAATTAGGATTAAGTTTAGATTTCACATTAAGGTTAAAATTAGGATTAAGGTTAGGTTTGTAGTTAGATATAGAATTAGGGTTAGCTTTATAGTTATTATTATGGTTAAGGTTAGGGTTAGAGTTAGTGTTAGTGTTATGGTTATGTTTAAGATTAAGATTAGGGTTAGGTTTAGGATTAGGGTTACAATTATGGCTAGAGATAGAGTTAGGTTAAGGTCACGGTTAGAGTTAGATTTAGGGTTAAGGTTACAATTAGAGTTAGATTTAGGATAAGGTTATAATTATGGTTAAGGTTAGGGTTATAATTAGAGATAAAATTATGGTTAGGTTTAGGGTTAGTGTTAGGATCAAGATTACTTGGTTAGGTTAAGGTTATGATTATATTTGGGTTAGGTTTAAGGTTAAGGTTATAGTTAGGGTTATGGTTATGGTTACAATTAGACATAAAATAAGGGTTAGGATAAAGGTTATGGTTAAGGTTAAGGTTAGGGTTAGGATTGTAATGGTGATTAAGGTTAAGGTTTGGATTGTGGATATGGTGATGATAAGAGATATCCTTCTTGTGACACCTATTATAATTTTATGTGATAAATTGATTTAAAAATAGGCACCTATTTGAACCCTAACTGTAACCTTAATTTAATGTTAACCCTAATTAGGGTTAGGGTTATGGTTAGACTTAAAAGTAGAGTTAGGGTTGCAATTAGAATTAGTCATAGTTATAGAATTGGGGTGGGTTATGTAGACACTTAAAAATGTCCTGGATGGTATTACACACTTGAATCCAATATACTAACATCGTTTCGTACCCATATTATTTTTGCTTGTTTGATTAAATTAACCTAGTTATTTAATCAAATTCCTCATTTTCACCTATTAATCTAATTGACCTAATTGGGTTAATTCACCCCCTCTCACACTAACATTTCACCTTGTTTAATTCAATACATCAAATTATTTAATTTAAACCTTATTTCCTCTCATTTCATTAAATAGTCTTTATTATTTAATTAAATGTCATTTTGAACTCATTTTTCATTAAATAAGTTAATTATTTAATGTATATTATATTATTCCTCATCTTGCACATTAAAATTTAGTTTTAATTACTAAATTTGTTAATTTCTGTCCCATCCACTTGCATAGGGAATATCCCAAAGGATATTCTCCTATTTGGCTCTAAAAAAGGAATAATCATTTTCAAACAAACTTTGTAACAAAATTTCAAAGTTATTACAAAGTGTGTTTTTTTGAATCATTCTTATCCCTTGATCTTTCCTTGATCCATGTGATCTTTGATTCTCATTCATTGATGAGAATCCTTGATCCATGTTTCATCCTTCTCTCACTATTGGCCATTGATTGATCAAATCGATCTAATCCCTTGATTCTTCATCTGCTCTCCTATAAATACATCACCATTTGGAGAGAAATGGATCCATCTTTTGATAGAAATGTTATGTTGTTGAAATTCATATTTACTTGCATCCATATTTTATATTTTATAGCATTTTAGATTAAAGCTTCATCCATTTATCTTAAGCATCCATTAATGGGTTTCATGGTAACTTAGTTTGCATCCATTTTAGCATAGTTTAAATCCATAGCTTGCATAGATTTGAACTTTGTTTCCATTTAGAATAACTTGCATCCATCTCCATAAAGAATATTATCATTTAGAATTCATTACATCATGTTAAACTAGTTTCATACTATGTTTCATTAATCTCTCATCAATTTTGTTGGTTTTCTTCAATAAAACTGATTGAAAGAAGCTCATATTAGCCAAGGGATTGGGAAAGGGTTACCATTCCATATCAATGTGACACCACTCCCCCAATAGGATAATATTTGAGGTCTTAGAATAGATTTCCCTTTCATTTTCATGTTATTTAATGGGTTCTTGTTCTTCGTAATTTCAAATATATTATTGGGATCATTGCTTAGTAGATTAAATAGGGTTTAAATTCATTTGGATCTAGCGTATTTAGTTCATACTATGACTTTGGTTACATTTCAGCTCTAGGAGGGCCATACTAATCAAATTTGATGAATTTCTCTTTAGATTCCTGTGTTCTTGGTTTTGCAGATACAATGATGCTCTTGATGGATTCAGTGACACGCCTGATATGTGTTGCTATACAACGAAACACTTTGATTTAAATTCAACGATGCATAATTAATTCAGTGACACATATTTTAATTTTGTTAATGCGTATTTAATATAGCAATGCTATTGTGTTTTTTATTAACATCATGATTTTCATTATAGTGATGCAATTAATGTCACTATTTTATTGTAGAGAAATGCATGTGATTTTCACTAGAGTGACACAATTCTCATATGGTGACATGTTTAATAAATTCAACAACGCAATTGATGTTAGCAACGCTTTTTACTAGTAAAAAAAACATAGAGCTAATCTTGACATGTGCTTTAAATTTTTTATTTCATGTGCTCTCTAACATGATATTAACATCTAGTTTTTATTTTTGAGGCTAACTAGTTTTACAAATTTGAAAATATTTGAAGTGAAGAAGCATACTATCATTTGTCCATACATTATAAAAAGTGTTTTTACACTTATGGGACAATTATAACCCATCATATGTTGCTTTGATTTATGTTTAGGACCAAATAAACTTCCATTGGGTTTAAAATTTACTTTCAAAGTTGGTTAAAATTGGATCCCTACATCCTCATTTTGTGATATCGGCTTAAAATTGAACAAAAACAATCAAACACTTCCATTGGTGCTTAAAATGAAGTCATTTAGCTTTAGAGGGTTTAAATGAATGAGTGATTTATTTTTTTGTGTGCACTTGTAGTGTGTATCTATTCCCCTTACACTTCGTGTGATCTTGGGTGAAGAGAAACACTCAAGTACACATTCTTTGCTTTGGTGCACTTGTAGTACGTATGCACTCCCCTTGCATTTTGTGCGATCTTGGGTGAAGAGAAATACTCAAGTATACTTTCATTCTTTGTGTCATCCTTAAGAGAGGACTTACTATGAGATACATCCCGCAATGGAAAACTCATAGGAAAGTTCTTGCAAGCACGTTTATTGGTGGGATTTCAATAAAGGATGTGAAATCATGAAAAATTAGCATCAATCTTGGGCATCCATAACATACTACACCTAATCCTAGACCTTAAGTGGGACAAGAAAGGTTGAAGAGCCTTAAGTGGCCAAGCGGATGAATATGCATCATGGTGTTCTTGGTTTGTTTTCAAATGTAAGAACCTTGTTTAAGTAGTGGCCAACTTTGTCCATCCAATGAGTTTTTCAAAGTGGTGCATTGGAACTTATATTCCAAGAAGTTACTTGCCATGTCCGATTTTGGTTAAAGTGTAGAGGTTAAGACTTCAGTCTTAACATACCTCTACACTCTTTCCTTAATTGCATGTAAAATAATCTCTTCTACTACGAAGGGAATGACGAAATCCCACTGAGAAAAAACATACCCACTTGAGCTAGGAATGCTATTGCTTGTGAGTCATGTTTGACACAAATTATTTGTTTCCAAAACATCTTGAAAACACATCAACAAGTTTTTTTCAAACTTCAAACCCTTTGGATTAAGTATGGATACCTTTTGAAAAGTCCTAATATTGATTCTTGTCCTATGGATTCTATCCTTAGAGACTTCTAAATGTTTAGGCTTATATCTAAATCCACACTTTCCAAGGTTAACATAGGGAACTATGGCCTTAGCTTCATGATTTTCACATAATGGACTTTGTGAAATGAAGGTTGCTTTGACATAGACATTTTTAGTTTGAACATTAATTAAGACTTTCTTGATGTGTTAATGAAACAATATTATTTAAGAAAAGATTAAATCAAATGAACACCCCACATTGATGTATGTTCAAACTTTGACAACCCAAAACAAGCACATTGAGACAAGGAAAGTATTGCAAAACATTGAGTTCCATGGTCCAAATCATTTGAGTTCAATTGTCAAAATCATTGAGTTCTATTTTACCAAAATCATTGAGTTATTAGGGTTTTATCACTTTAGAGGTATAACATGTTTCTCACCACCTTGGTCTTGCAAAAAAAGGGTTCATTTTAGGTTTACATTTTGGGTCAAACATTTCATCCAACCTTTATCATATTTCACATTTCACTTCACCAAAACTTTATAAACTTTTGGACACATCAACACTTTGGACTTAGACATTTATCAAACCCATCCATTAAATTAGCTAGATGTTGTGTGTGAAATGGATCCTTTTCCATGCAATTAGTTGAGCTAGTTATCACATATTATGGGAAATTTTATCTTAAAGGTCACAAGTCTACCTTAAATATTTATAAGTTTATTAACACCTTTCATCAAAACATCAAATCTCTTTCTCTAAAAGTGTTGTCCAAGATTTTGGAAAGTTCACCCCCCATATCATTCAGCCTTTTCATCATCCATCCACACAATTGGTCCCAAACAACTTAGAGGTTATATTTTTCCAAAATTTGAGTCAACTAGGGAGTTTCAACATTATAAATCTCAACATACCTCTCCCATAGGTGACCCACAATTTATGGTTACAAGATCACAACACAAGAGAATCATGGAAAAAGAAAAAAACTACATCCACCACAAGTGATCCAAATCCACAAGAGTTTGATCCAAGGATCCATTCTACCCCATCACAACAACCCCAAAATCCATTGGGACCATATGAGGTAGAAGATGTCACAAACAACCCACTTGAGCTCATAAGGAAGAAATCATTGAGTCCAAACAAACTCATCAAACCTTGGAAAATGTGGCTCCAAATTTTCTCACACAAAACTTGACACAAGGATTACCCCAATCCATGAATCAACCAATTCCATCCTTGGCGCCAAGTCAATTATTAACTCCTAGTCTTGCAACTAGGATTGACATTGATTTTGGTCACACTCTCCCTTTGGAAGGAAACACACTTTTGGCTACTCAAAACACTAATCTCCCCAAAAACACCACTTGGAAACCAACATTTGGTGCCCCACCTCAAAATTCCACCACCATTCTAGAACACCCTCTACATCCATAAAAACTACTTACATTTCATGATACCAAGATGAACTTAACATTTTGAGTGCAACCATCTTCATCCATCACCAAGAGTACCCAAAATATGTCAAACATTGCACAAAGTAGTGTGAACCAAGTGCCTCAAGTGGGACAACAAGGTAAAGTTAACACCCTCACACAAGGTATGCAAGGTCAACCCTTAACAAGTGGCTCCAATAATCCCATTGACACATTGAGACAAGTGGTCACCCAATATACTCAATCTAATCCACAAAACACATCAAACCCATCCATAATCAACCAAAATCCAAACAACACCTTGATCACGAACTCCATCAACCAAGGTAATACCTTGGTCCCACATCAAACACAACAAGGAAACCCTCAACACATCAGTCAAGGGAATCCTTCAAATCTATTCATCCAAGAACAAAATGTGACATTGAAATCATAGTACCAAATGGAACCATCGTCATCTTTACCATGGGTCCCCCTAAACATGAAAAATCAAACGATGCCCGAGCCTTACATTCCTCCATCCCAATCAACCATCTTATAGTGAATACTAAACTAAAACAAACCACAACCACCTCAAATAAATCCATCACCCATGATCACCCAAAATCTGTCCCAACATCAAAATGATTTCACGTTGCAAGAGAAACAAGATCACACTTTATCTTTGCAACAAGCACAATAGGCTTACCAAAAAGCTCAAGATCAAGTGTTATAATAACAAAAAGCCCAACAACAAGCGTTGTAAGTGCAACAAGCTTATCAACAAGTGTTGTAAGCACAACAAGCTCAAGCTCAAGCATTGCAACAACATCAAGCACAACAAAAACAACAACAAAACAACAAGCCCAACAACAAGCCTTGGTCACACAAAAACAATAACAAGCACAATAGCAAGCCTTACTAGCATAACAATACACCCAACAACAACAAATTCTTGCACAATAACAACAACAGGGTTTATACTATAATCCCCAACAAAACATTGTCAATCCAAATATGTTAGGAGCATATGCATCTCTACCACCATTACCTTCACAATATCAAACACCACCTTACACACCATACAACACCCCATCACATCAAAATATCACTTAAAATTCATCCACCATCTCCCAATACTCAACATATGCTCTTCCATCAAACCCACAAGATGACATGGCATCACAACTCAAGGCACTAACAAAAAAAATGCAGGATATTCAAATGGGAAAAATAAAGAATCCCCATACACAACAAAACTTGTGTCCATACCCATTCAATAGAAACATCAAAATGGTACCTTTCCCTCCTAGTTTTGAGGTCCCTAAATTTTATAAATACAAAGGGAGGGGAAATCATGTGGATCACATCAAGTAATCCAATGTTATGTGTATGTAGGTTTCCTACAATGATTCTTACTTGATGCAACTCTTTCCATGAAATTTGACAAGCCCAACCATCGATTGGTTTTCACAGTTACCTCCAGGCATCAAAACCTTCCAAGAAATCATTGATAGATTCATAGATCACTTCTCCTTCAATATTTCCATGGATATAAGCTTAGAAGATTTATACACACTAAAACAAAACAAAGGAGAATGCTTTGCCAATTTACAAATTTGGAGGCAAAGAGCTAGTTAGAGCAAGCAGCCCATTCCTAAAGAACATCAAGTAGGAATTATCATTGGTAATGTTGATGGGGATCTATCCTTCCACTTGAAGATGCATTGTATCATCACTTATGATGATCTTGTCCCTAGGTCCCTCAACATTAAGACAGCCCTAATCTCATAGGGAACCACACAACTGTATAAAGACAACCACCCATCCACTAGTTCTAATGATAAGCACCACTTTTTGGGCCAAGAACAAAAATGTTACTAGTGATGGTGTTGTTGATGCAAAGGTGGTCTTAACTGCTCCTAGGAAAACAAAAACCCAACCCATGAACACACAACAACCATGCACACAACCACCAAACAATCAACCAATAATCAATGCTACAAACACTAAATGTAGACCACAAAGAACAAATAGTACTCCTAAGCGACAATTCACTCCCTTACGGGAACCTATGGAGGATGTCTTGAAGATGTTGATACAGTCTAACCTTATCACACTGACTGATTTCTCAAATTATCAAGTGCCACAAGTCAAACCTCCTAGCTATAGAGAAGATCATTTTTGTGAATTTCACTGATACAAAGGTCATAACACACAAAATTGTTTGACTCAAACATCTAATAGAAAATCTTATTAAACAAGGAGAACCTGATATTGATCAAAAATCAAGGAATGAAAATATTAAAATTTACACAAACCCTATGCCTGATCATACAAAAGAAAAAGATTCGGGAAAGAAATCAACCTCAAAAAATGTAAATCATACTCATGATACCATGGTGGGACACATTTATGGTATTCCTTCATCACAACATGAGGAATTAGACACATATCAAGATACTATTTTAAAACAAAGTCCAAACCAATCAATAGTGTCTAGCAATATTTCATACAGTAATGGCATCAAGTATGTATCAGATTACGATATCTCTCCCACATATGAATTCATGATTGGGCATGTTGAAGAAGTTCCAAATGAGCTCAGAATATCCCTTGTTGATTTGGAGGATTTTTGTCAAATTTTGAAGTTCCTCATTTTTCTCTAGAAAACATCTTTATCAAAAAGTATTTGAAATTCTGACTCTAACACAACTCGAATGGAGTCAATCAGAGCTACGGTGCTCGAGATACACTTGGTCAAACCCTCAGGCAACTCAAAGACCTAGGTTAGAAAAAAGTTCAAAAATCAAAGTTGTCAAAAGTGATCAAGATTAGTGTCAATGTGAAGAGCTCGTTGCAAGCTTTCAGACAACATTCTTTTCATCAAAATTGGAGTTTTTTTTCCCGAGTTACGAGCAGTCAAAGTCGAACAATCATGTGTGGACACATGGCAATCTAGTCAACGCCACATCATCAGTCCAGTCAGCAGACAATGTAATGCCCCATCTTATAACCTAAGGAATGTTGCAATTGTGTATAAAAGTGTAATAATTTTTTTTTAAAGTAATAATATTAAGTTAATTAGTTGCATACATTCACTAAGTTATAAGACGGGGCATTACAGATTGGTATCAGAGCCAAGGTTACAAACACTGGATGCTTTGGGTAATCGCGAGCCCATTAGGTTGACCTAGTACGTAGTGTCGCTATCTATTAGCCTTGGTTGATTAGTATCTAAGACTTGTTATTGTTATATGTAGGAACATGCCTAGGTGAGGTGGAAGAGGTCGTGGTAGAGGTTGAGGTGGAGGCCGAGGGCCAATCCCTCAGGTTACTCCCCCTCTGAGCCCTCATCAGAGTGATTAGGCAGAGCAGTTGGATCAGAGGAATGAGGGACAAAATCTTGAACAGTCAGGAGTAGAGGGTTCACAGATACATCCTTTATTAGAGGAGGTCCTAGCTTGACTCGGACCTAGACAATAAGTTGAGTAGGAGGTAGTTAGAGAGAGAGATTGATCTCCAAGGAGAGTAGATGATACAGTGCATCAGGATGCTATTACTGTAGGACACATGAGGGATTTACTGAGTGCATGCCTACTACTTTTGATGGTGCAGGAGGTGGCTTAGAGGCAGAGACCTGGCTACTAGATTTGGGTAGATGCTTCGCTATGTACCCTTACAATAGTAATACCCATGCGAGATGTGCTATTATGCATTTCAGAGGATTCGCCTATACTTGGTGGCACTTGGAGGAGCAGAAGCTCCACTTAGATATTGGATCAGTGTCTTGGGAGATGTTTCTGGAGAGGTTTAGAGCACAGTTCCTATCAGAACACTGGAGGTAGTGATGGGCTGACGAGTTCCATGATCTACGTCAGTTGGCTCTATCTGTTGAGCAATATGAATGTAGATTATATAAACTCAAGCAGTATGCTGGTATTAGCGATGATGAGCCTATCCTAGTGTAGCACTTCATCAGGGGTTTAAACACCTGCATTAGTTGTGGTGTCAAAGTTTTTGAGCCAAAGACTATGGAAGTTGCGGTGGAGAAGGATTGCATAGTGGAAGAGAACCTTGTTATGGCGTTAGGTGGTCACACAGGAGTACAAATTGGCAGTGCTCCTGCAATGGGTTTTAGTCCATGGGGTGGACAAGCACAGATAGGAGGTTCCTCTAGGAACCAACAGACACCCTCTAAGGGTGGGCAGCAACAGCAACAATGTACACCTCAAAAGAATAGTAATCCACAACCACAACAAGGTAATAGTCCATAATCAAGAAAGGGTCGCAACTAGTGGCGCAATAAGCGCAATAGATAGGATCAGCTTGTGTAGAGTGCTTAGTCTACTATCAGTAGAGGTAGTTTCTAGCAATCCAATGTGCCTTTGGGTGGCAGAGGATTTGGTAGAGGCACAGGTTGTTACTCGTGTGGACAGCAGGGACACATTGCTAGGCAGTGTCCGATGAGAGGTTCTTCTAGTTTTGGGCCTTGACCTACAGTTTTAGAGCCTACAGTGGGTGATGCAGGATGATCACATACAATATATGTTGTGGTTAATGACCGCCAAGCCAATCACCAGAACACAATGGTTGAGACTTCAGGTAAGTTACATGGTGTTAGTGTTTCCATTCTTTTTGATTATGAAGCTACCGACTCCTTTATTTCATCGACCACTATTGACCAATGTGGTCTTGTGGCAGTAAAGCAAGGCGGTAAGTGGCAGGTTGAATTTTCCTCTGGGGTGAAAGTAGCAGTAGAGAACTTAGTACATAACTGTGAACTTAAAATTGGTACGTTAACTACATTAGTAGATCTTCACGTTACACCTTTAGGATCGTATGTCATAGTTTTAGTTATGGATTGTTTAGCATCTCATCATGCTGTGATTGATTGTTGACTTATGACAGTTAGTTGCATTAATTATTTAGGTTCGAAAGTTGAAATCATAGGTATTCAAAGACCTATCTCTTTGCGGATGATATCTACTATGCAATTAAAGAGATGTCTTCGTCAGGGATGTCAACTGTTTGGAACAACAGTTACTGATCTAGAAGAAGGTGAGAGTCAAGAGATATCTCTTGATGATCATCCTATTCTTAGGGAATTCACTGATGTGTTTCCTAATGATATACCTAGAATGCCATCGAAGAGGGATATAGATTTTAGAGTTGAATTAGTTCCTGGAGCTGAGCCTATTTCTAGAGCTCCATATAGAATGACGACTCAGGAGTTAGAAGAACTTCGTATTCAATTAGAGGAACTATTAGAAAAGGGTTTCATTCATCCAAGTGTCTCCCCTTGGGGAGCACCTGTCATCTTCATAAAGAAGGATGGGTCACTTAGACTATGCATTGACTATCGTCAATTGAACAAGGTTACGATTAAGAATCGTTATCCTTTGCCTAGAATCGATGATCTTTTTAATCAAATCAAGGGAGCTAATGTGTTCTCTAAAATTGATTTGAAATCTGGTTATAATCAATTGCAAATAGTTGAAGCAGACATTCATAAAACTGCTTTTCAAACTCGTTATGGGCACTACGAATTCATAGTAGTACCATTTGGGTTAACGAACGTACCATCAGTATTTATGAGTCTAATGAATGGTGTTTTTCGTACATACCTTGATCACTTTGTCCTTGTATTTCTTGATGATATTTTGATCTATTTGAGAAACATGAAGGAACATGAAGAACACTTGAGACAGGTATTGCAATGTTTAAGGGAAAATCAATTGTATGCGAACCTGAAGAAGTGTGACTTCTTTCAAACAGAGATAAAATATCTTGGACATTTGATATCTGGAAAAGGTATTGTTGTGGATCCTTCAAAGATTCAAGCTATTGTAGATTGGCCTGCGCCTACTAATGTAGGTGAAGTGCACAGTTTTATGGGTCTAGCTGGTTACTATAGGTAGTTTGTTGAGGGATTTTCTAGAATCGGTCATCCTATTACTTCTCTTCAGAGAAAAGGGAAGAAGTTTGTTTGGACAGAGCAGTGTCAGTTGGATTTTCAGAAACTTAAAGAAAAGTTGACTAATGCACCTATACTGATTGTTCCTGATCCTACTAAGGATTTTGTAGTATGCACGAATGCATCCTTAGAGGGCTTGGGAGCAGTTCTGATGCAAGATGGGCATGTGATTGCTTATGAGTCTTGCAAACTCAAAGATCACGAATTAAACTATCCCACTCATAATTTAGAACTAGTTGCAGTTGTGCATGCATTAGTTCGATGGAGGCATTTATTATTATGTCATTGTTTCAAACTTCATATTGATCACCATAGTCTACAATACATTTTCACGCAACCTAACTTAAATGCTAGACAAAGACAGTGGATGGAGTTCTTGTGTGAGTACGATTTTGAAGTGAGGTATGTTCAAGGAAAAGAGAACGTAGTGGCTAATGCTCTTAGTCGTCATCGACATGAGATCTCTGCTACTACTCTTGAAGTAGATTTGAGAGGTCAAATACTAGCAACACTTCCTAATGATAGGTTGTATCAGGAGGTGAGGTCGGAGATTGAATCTGGTAGACCTTTAGAAGGTCGATTTGCAGGATATGTCCTAGAATCGGATCATATATTATGGCATTTAGGTTGTATTTATGTACCACATTTTGAGGGTCTTCGTACATTAATTATGATTGAAGCACATTGAGCTCCATACTTAGCTCATCCAAGTGTTAAGAAAATGCATGCCGATCTTCGGCAATTGTATTTCTAGCCTGGTATGAAACGTGATATTGCTGACTATGTATCGAGATGTCTTGAATGCCAGCGAGTCAAATCTAAGCATCAACATCCCGCTAGATTATTGCAACCACATCTCATTCCTGAATGGAAATGGGATATTATATCTATTGATTTTATTGTAGGGTTACCTATGTCATCACATCGACATGATGCCATTATGGTAACTATTGACCGATTGACTAAAGTAGCTCATTTTTCACCAGTACGATCATCTTACAATGCTTCATCCATAGCTAGGATATTTATGGAGGACATCGTTAGATTGCATGGGATTCCTCATAGAATTATTTCTGATAGAGATCTTGTATTTACTTCAGCCCTATGGACTTCATTACAACATGCTCTAGGTACACAGTTGAACTTTAGTTCAGCGTATCATCCTCAATCCGATGGAAAAATGGAGAGAGTTAACCAAATATTAGAGGATATGCTTAGAATGTACGTGATGGACCAACAATCACGTTGGGAGGATTATCTGTATTTAGTAGAATTTGCTTACAATTACAGATATCAGAGTTCCATAGGTATGCCACCATTTCAAGCATTATATAGTCGTCCTTGTCAAACTCCATTGAGTTGGGATCGACTAGAGGATAGAGTATTACTTGGTCCTGAAATGCTTTGAGACATGGAGCAACAAGTTGACCGTATTAGAGAACATCTGATAGCAGCCCAAGATAGGCAAAAGAAGTATGCCGATGTGCATAGAATAGACCAACAGTTTGCAGTTGGTGATAGAGTGTTTCTTCAAGTGCGACCGCGAAAGAGTCCAATCCATTATGAAAAGGCTCTAAGCTTGTGCCTAGTTTCGTTGGGCCATTTGAGATCTTAGAGAGAATTGGTCCTGTGGCGTATCGACTCACCTTACCACCCAGTTTGTCACGTATTCATGATGTTTTTCATGTATCAGTTCTTAGACCATATCATCCTGACATTTCTCATGTACTTGATTAGAATGCATTATAGGTAGAGGACGAGCAGCTGGCTTTGGAGCCTGTGGCCATTCTACAATGCCGGATGCTCGGTCTCAAGGGTCGAGACGTTGATCAGGTGAGGGTCCAATGGGATCCTACCTATGAGGCTTCTGCTACTTGGGAGGATGCGACATGCATGAGGGAACTTTATCCCTATCTATTCGCAGGCTTTCAGGAGCAAGCTTGATCCTAGGGGGGAGGATGTAGTACCCCTCCATTTATGCTTATGTTTTCTGCTACATGTTTTCATACTATTAGACTTTGGTACTTGGTTTGGATATTTTGATCACTGATTTTGAACGACAGTGGATTCACTTTGTGACATGATGATACATTGTATTGTGATTACTAATTTTTGTTATGCTTTGAGATAGCGTAGATGTTTTCCTTCAGATGTTATTGCTATATATATGTTATGATGGACTAACTGTTATTTAATGCGTTAGTCTGATGTGACATGTATTGGTGTGGAGAACGAAATCGCATCACTCGCTTGCGAGTGCCCTGTGATGTCTGTGATTTTCTCTGCACGGTGTGCCTGTATTATGGATTATATGTGTTATGCATGTTATTTGCTTGGCTTTAAGGTAGATTGTGCAAAGATGACACCGACTCACCGGTTACCGTGTCTCGAGTATGTCAAGACTCAAATCTAAAATGTTGATTGGGAGGTAGCATGGTTCATCCTAGTCTAGTCTTTAAACGTGGTAATAGTACATTGTCGCTTTAGTTTGGAGTCTTTGGAGTCTTTGGTTGTCTTGTCTTGTCTTTTTCCGTTTGGATTATTTGCTTGAAAAGGAGAATTTTGTTAATTTTAATGATAGTTTATTATCTTAATTTATCAGTTATTTAAATTAATTTTTAAATGTTAAAATAAGGTTTTACATTTTATTAAATTAATTAATTTGTTTGTTTGGTTAAATAATTTGATCCTAAAAGATTAAATTTATTTAATTAAATAAATTAAAATTGTTTTTAAATGTGTGTGAATAGATTTAATTTGAAATTATTATTATTATTGGGAAATGGAATTTTTAATTATTAAATAAATTTTGCATTTTGAAAATTTTAAATTTTAAATAAATTAATTAAATGCATGCAAGTCTTGAAAGGCAAGATTGTCGAGAAGTTGTTGAAGATATTTTCTTCTTCTCGACATGTGTGCTAGTTTATTTTTTTTTGTTTTTTGAGGAAATTCTCAGAGGATATCTGGGATCTGGGAAATACAAAAGGGTTATCAATTTTTCTTGATGGGAAAGGAAAGAATAGCTTGCTATTAAAAAAATATTTTTAGAGAAATTGTGATTTCCTTTGTATGTTGTATTTTTGTGGAAGATCCCTTTGGTTGGAAGTTCTTTGTGGTTGGTTCTAGCTTCTTTTGGATTTGGTATTTTGGAGAAGCTTGGAGGATTGCATTCTATAGGCTACAGAGGCTCTCTTCTACAGACAGTTTTCAACTTACAGGTATTTTCCTTTGTTTTAATTTGTTTCATTTAGAAAAAGAATGTTTGAGGAAATATTGGTTTTGTGATTCCTGTATTCTTCTCGGGGAATTTTGTGAAGATTTTGTTTAAAGAGTAGAAAATTCTCAAATGAAACAGGAAAGAACTTGGAAGAAATTTTAAATGTAGTTTCCTATCAAAAAAATTTGTTATGGGTTTCTATAGAAAAGATTTTGGTAATATGAAATGAAAATTCTCTGTTAATGAATTGAAAATCTCTAATGAAATTGTGTAAATTGGTAAACTTTTCAATTCCCTGTAGAAAACTCCCTCAGAAAATAATTTCATGAATATAATATTATATTCATTGGTTAAATTGTATAAATATATATACATAAACAAATATTCACATATAGTGATTTATTGTAGATTTGTTTTGAAGAATTTTATTTTATTTAAGCCATAATCCGTATGGCGAAATTTAAAAGAAGGATTAAAATCTGTAGGGCCAAGGTTCAGAAAGTGTAGGGTTTCAGATTTATTTTTAAAAAAATAAAATTTAATGTTTATTGGGGAGGGCTAAAACCCTCCCCCCATTCCCTACGGGTGGCGCAGCCACCATGGCTGCGCACAGCAGCCAGTGGCTACTGGGCACAACCCTGGTAAGGGCTGCGATCTCCCCAAAGGGAGGCCGAAGCGGGAGCTGCGCACAGTGTTAGTTTCATTTTATTTCGTTGAAATAAACAAGATTTTATGTATGGTTTTTAATTCGAATTCTTTTAAAATGTATTTTATACATACATATACATACATATATATATATATATGTATATATATATGTATGTATGTTTGTATATATATATAATAATTTATAATTAATTGTCAGTTTTGAAATTTATAAAGTTTAGAAATATGTATATTGTGTTATAGTGAGTTTTTTAAAAGTAGTTTGTTAAATGTTAAGATATAAACATTTAGTAATTAAATTATTATAAGAAAGTTATTGGTGTTTTGATTAAACTGTTGTTATTAAGATTATACTGATTTCATTCTTGTAAATGATTATGAAATTGAGTAAATTGTAGATTTGATATCTGAAATGAATAGAAGTTAAATTAAATCTTAGAAGATTAATTTTATACTTCAAATTATTGTTTGACTGGATTTAGTAAATCTGAATAGGAGATGTGTATATTTCTTGATTTGCTTTAAAATTGTGTTTCTTTATTAGGTAAATTGGGAATGTCGTAGATGTACAAGTCTTCCAGACGAGTTGGTTATGTGGGGGTTGTAATTGTTTAATTGAATTTTTGTGTTGGCTAAGGTTGTGTACGTGATTTTGTTTGGTGTTTAGATACCTGATTTTATGAACATAGTTAATGATGTTCGTTATGAAAAGTGCAAAATTGTATGTTGTATGTATGTACACCTTGTTTCCTTAGTCAGGGAAACTTAGTATACCTTTGTTATGTTTAGGGAAGTGGCTCTGTGTGAGGGCCGACACACAAAGTGGTGTCAGGGTAACTTACAAAGAGCTAGTAAGTCAGTGATAACTAAATAACATAGTAGTTAGATTTAAAATCCTTAATAAGATGATTATGCCTCACTTATGGACTCTTGAGCTAATTTTAGTCTTGAGTATAAGATGAGAAGGCCTGGAATGGAAAATCGATATCTTGTTACCTTAAAAGATATTCGATTCCACAATAGTTTGCAAATGGGGCCAGGTTTCGTAAGAGGTTACTAGGGTAACCCAAGTTGGTGGCCGGGACCTAGGAAGAAACACTAGGGTAACCTTTGCAATGTTGTGATGACACTCCACCTAAAATAACAGTTAACCTTGTGTACTTAGTACATTCGATTGTCTTAAAGCTGGAAGCAATGTAACCATCAGTTAATTATGTACTTGTGTCTAGGGTTAGTAGATTATGTCTAGGTAACCATATTACTATCTCCTAGCACGGGGGGTAGACCTATGGGTACCACATGGTTGGGTGGAACGTGCACCTTACTCCGTTGGGTCCCCAGCTTATGATCATGGCATCGAGAGCTTCATGGAGGGAGAGCTCGCACTAGATTTATTTTCTTTATTGCATTCTTGTAATACTTGTATTGTAAAACATCCCTCAATTGTTTATGAGGTGAACATTTGTAAATGTAAATTGTAACTATTATTTGATCTACCTCATCAGATGAATGAGTATTGTAATATCATATCAAATGCAATGTAAGAAAACATATTTGTACTTTAAATTATCTTGAATGGAATTTCAAATGATGTGCAATGTTTACCTTTTTAATGTTTATGTTAATTAATTATAAGCAATGCTAAATACTAAAGTCGTCTATGGAAACTCAAGTAGCGTAATGTCGCATAACTTAGTGAATTTATGCAACTAATTAACTTAATATTATTACTTTAAAAAAAAAATTATTACACTTTTATACACAATTGCAACATTCCTTAGGTTATAAGATGGGGCATTATAGACACATCACTTTGAATTCTTTGACTGGAAAATGAAAATTTTGATATGGCATCATCTCACCCCTCCACGTGGCAGGCCACTATTGGAAAAAGGTGGCATATTATTTTTATAAAAAATAATAAAAAAACTGCCACATTCTTTTAAAAAATGTGGGCCCTTCTATATTAAAGGATCTCCACCTATCTTAAAGCCCATATTAAAGCCACCCCATATTAAAGCCATGAGTTTTGTTTTAAAACTTTCTATGTTATTTTTAAAAGCCTATTTTCAAGGAATCCCTGTTTTAAGGGATTTTAAACCCTTTTTTATTATCACCCCTATTCAAAAGGAATAAACTCTTTTAAGATAGCAATGGGATTATTTTCAAGGGGATAAAATTTAAAAGTTCTCCTTACAAATATATACGGAATCCCGTAAGAGTTATGAAACAAAATTATAGGGGGATTATTACTTTCCTTGGTAAGCCCAAAATTATAAGGGTCCTTCGTTATTTATCTTGAAGAAATTTTATTATGTAACGGGGGGAATTCATTTTGGATTTACATGTAAATTTGGGGAGATTGTAAATCAAGTTGTTTTACACCAAATTGGGTAAAATTGATGTATAAAAAGGGGTAAATGGGTGAGAGTTTGGAAGGGTGTTTTAGCTAATTATTTTGTAAGGAATTTTGGAGGTGATTTTTGTAAGTGGAGAGTTAGAATTTTTCTTCCTTGGAGAAATCTTATTGTAACTTCATGCTTTTTGGAGAAGCTTGTTCCCATGCACTTTGGAAGTGCATTTTCGGATTTCATTGTAATCCAAGGGGAGGCTATGCCGAAGATTGTAACTGAGTTTATAGAGGAATAATTGGATCGGTCTACTCTTTGGAGAGGGACTCAAAGATGTAGCCATTTTTTTTGGTGAACTCCATTATCAAACCTCTATTTGCACTTTCTCTCTTCTCTCTCATTTTGGTTTATCACCTTGATTTTAAGCATAATTTCAATAATGTACATTTAATTATGAGTTTTTATTAAGTGTTGTAATCACTAAGCATTTAAATGTAATTAGTCTAGATTCTAAATTAGATCAAGTTTTGGTATCAGAGCATTTGGTGACTAGTATTGCATATTTTTTGTGAATGCTAACAAGATCTAGGATTCAAAAGGGTGAAGTCAAGCTTGAGGAATATAATCCTAAGATCAGGAAACTAAGAACTTTTTTGAATTTTTTTGTGTCTGGAATGGAGGTACCCCAAGAACTCAGTGAGCAAGAGTTTCAAAGAGCCTTATGGAAAATAAGAGCTGTGTTGGAGATGCTTCTCAAAGAAAGGGAAGAACACATGAAACTTGAAGAAGATAATGCATTGAATCAAGAAGATCATGGAGATCGTAAAGGAAAGAAGAAGCAACCTAGAGGTGGTGATGAACCCCCAAAATCTCCTCCATCTACTCCTTCTTCTCCCCCTTCTTCTCCTTC
The DNA here is from genome assembly GCA_007258455.2 of Sequoia sempervirens. NCBI lineage: Eukaryota > Viridiplantae > Streptophyta > Pinopsida > Cupressales > Cupressaceae > Sequoia > Sequoia sempervirens. Next base: position 115,413 of record VDFB02091712.1, on the reverse strand, counting down.
TTCTTCTACACATTCTCTTTCTGCTAATCCTTTTAAGGGTGTAAATAAGCCTAAGATTAAATTGGATGTTAAATTTGAACTACCTAAGTATTGTGGTGAATTAGATGTTGGAAAACTAGATGATTGGATTCAACAAGTAGAAGTTTATTGTAGAGTACAAAGCCTCTTTGATGATGCTTCTAGGATCCAGTTAGCTACTCTTCGGTTGGGAGGCACAACTCTTACCTGGTGGGAGAGTAGGACTAGAGAAAAAATTTCACAGCATGGTAGAGTCAATTTAACTTGGAAAAAATTTGTTAATGCTCTTAAAAATAAATTATATCCCTTAGGTCACATGCAACAATTAATGATGAATTGACAAATGTTTAAACAAGGGAAAGGTCAAACTATCCAAGATTACACCCACGAGTTCTGTAAGAGGGCTATTGCATTAAATGTTCCTTTGTACAACTAGGACACATTGTTGAAGTACATAGGAGGTCTTCATCCCTATCTCAGGCATTCTATTTTGGTCTTGAACCCTAGTAATTTGGATGAAGTTTGTTTCCAAGCTACACATTTAGAGTTAAGAGGAAAGGGTTCTTTTATTGATAAGTTTGATAATGATAACTCTATAAAGAAATCATCTAAGGTTGCAAAGATAGGAAAAGGAAAGAAGACTACTACAATTAAGAAGGATGTCCAACTTTCTTACTCTCATTGTGATAGGAAGGATCATGATGAAGATCACTGTTGGAAGTTGCATCTCGAATTGAAGCCTAAGTGGGCTCAAAAATAGAATCAGAAATAGAAAGGTAAGGAGAAAGCCACAAATGTTGTTATGGATCTTGGTTCTGATTCTGATGGTGAAATTGAGATAACAACTATGGGTTTGAAAGGTAAAGCTCCTATTTCCAATGTTTCCTTTGATATTTGTACTTCTACTTCTAACGTCAATGATGTCTTTGAAGATAAGAAAAGGAACAAGCTATTTCATTTAAGGGTTGTTGCTAAGAACATTAAAATTGATGCACTCATAGATAGTGGTTCTCAAGTTAACTTAATTTCTGAAGATATTATAAGAAACTTGGGATTGAAAACTACACTACATAAGAAACCTTATCCACTAGGTTGGATTTGCGAGAATGATAAATTGCAAGTCACAAGACAATGCACTTCGAGATTCACAATCACTAGTAAGTTTGTGGATGACGTACAATTTGATGTGGTTCCACTAGATATCTGTGGGATAGTGCTAGGTAGCCCTTATTTATATGATCAAAAAGCTATTTTCTACATGGAAAATAATCATTATCATTTTTTTAAAGATGGAATACAGTATATTTTACATTCTCACATGATTAAGATTGATCGTTCTTTTGCAAACATGGGGAAATTAAAGAGGTTAATTATTGCAAGTAAATATTTGACTCTTATGTCTATCAGTTTGGGTGGTTCTAGACATGAACTTGAAGTAGCTAATCAGGGTCAAAGGTCACAGGATGCACCAACAATACAACATGAGAGAATGGTGAATGAAAGCATTGATGGTCCCTTGGGTAAAAATGCTTCTATTGTGAAAGATCGATATGTTGTTGATTTATTCTCTTTCATATCTGCATTATTGTTCAGCTTGATGCTAGTCAATGTTTGCTAGTTAGTGGCTACAACAGTTGATGTAGATGCTTATGGAAGTCATAGAATGATGTTTATGTTCAACAATGTTGTTATAGTCTTCATTGTGATTGTGAGCTAGGCTTACAGATATACAGATGATAAAAATGATATAGGACAAGTGGGGAGGAAAAGTCCTCACTTGATGTTTGAATAAATGCCACTTTTGGAGGTCCAAAAGCTCTCCAGTGGGGAGGCCTGATCTGGAGGATTTTTGTCAAATTTTGAAGTTCCTCATTTTTCTCTAGAAAACATCTTCATCAGAAATTATTTGGAATTTTGACTCCAATGCAACTTGAATGGAGTCAATCAAAGCTACAGTGCTCAAGATACACTCGGTCAAACCTTCAGGCAACTCAAAGACCTAGTCTAGAAAAAGGTCAAAAAACAAAGTTGTCAAAAGTGGTCAAGACTAGCATCAATGCGAAGAGCTTGTTGCAAGCTTTTCGACAGCGTTCATTTCATCAAAATTGGATTTTGTTTGCCCGAGTTATGAGTAGTCATATTTGGCCAATCATGTGTGGACACGTGGCAGTCTAGTCAATGCCACATCATCAGTCCAGTTAGTGGACACATCACTTTGAAGTCTTTGACCGGTGAATGAAAATTTTGATATGGCATCATCTCACCCCTCCACGTGGCAGGACATTATTGGCAAAAGATGGTATATTTTTTTTATAAAAAATATATATATAAAATAATAAATAATAAAAAAATGCCACATTCTTTTAAAAAATGTGGGCCTTCCTATATTAAAGGATCCCCACCTATCTTAAAGCCCCTATTAAAGCCACCCCATATTAAAGCCATGAGTTTTGTTTTAAAACTTTCTATGTTATTTTTAAAAGCCTATTTTCAAGGAATCCCTATTTTAAGGGATTTTAAACCCTTTTTTATTATTACCCCTATTCAAAAGGAATAAACTCCTATAAGATAGGAATGGGATTATTTTCAAGGGGATAAAATTTAAAAGATCTCCTTAAAAATATATACATAATCTCGTAAGAGTTATCAAACAAAATTATAGGGAGATTATTATTTTCCTTAGTAAGCCCAAAATTATAAGGGCCCTTCATTATTTATCTTGAAGATATTTTATTATGTAACAGGGGATTTATTTTGGATTTACATGTAAATTTGGGGAGATTGTAAATCAAGTTGTTTTACACCAAATTGGGTAAAATTGATGTATTAAAAGGGGTAAATGGGTGAGAGTTTGGAAGGGTGTTTTAGCTAATTATTTTTTAAGGAATTTGGAGGTGATTTTTGTAAGTGGAGAGTTAGAGGTTTTCTTCCTTGGAGAAATCTTATTGTAACTTCGTGCTTTTTGGAGAAGCTTTTTCCCATGCACTTTGGAAGTGCATTTTCAAATTTTTTTGTAATCCAAGGGGAGGCTATGCCGAAGATTGTAACCGAGTTTCTGGAGGAATAATTGGATCGGTCTACTCTTTGGAGAAGGACTCGAAGACGTAGCCATTGTTTTTGGTGAACTCCATTATCAAACCTCAGTTTTCACTTTCTCTCTTCTCTCTCATTATGGTTTATCACTTTGATTTTAAGCATAATTTCAATAATTTACATTTAATTATGAGTTTTTATTAAGTGTTGTAATCACTAAGCATTCAAATGCAATTATTCTAGATCCTAAATCAGATCACTTGTTACACCCATACCCACAAACTATTATGAGGATTTTTTTATTGATGATATATCATCTACCCAAGGATCATGTGAAGAGGAGGCTCTTGAGGATAACAAAAGTTACTTCAAATCGAGTCAAGATCAAGAACCCCTATCCCCAAAGTTTCACCAAGAGCTGAGGGACATCTTCCAAACCATTTTAAACTCGAAATATTTCCTCGATATCACCCCTAAGATGTTTCTTCCTAATGGACATATAGATGTTCTTCATCCAAAATAAGAATCCCCCACTCTTGATATTCCCACACAAGAGCAAGAAACGGTCAAGATTCTTTATTCTTATAGTAATTGTACATTATTGACATCTTTTGAATCAACACCAACATCTTTTGAAGCAGTATCAATAGATAATGATGTTATAGACTTAGAGCAAACAATTCATATTCTGGAACAACAAGAACCCATAACAATATGATGTGTTCTTGATATGTCTTATTCAATGGCTATGGATCAAAGGATACATTATCAGGGTAGAGAATTAGGTATTGTCAATACCCTCACAACTCCAGGGCAATCTTGTCTACATAAAACATCAAAAATATGGGGCACGAAGGATCCTTATGATAAAGGTACTATCAACACTACAACTACTCATATCATGACCCATCATCTCATACTCAAATTGGGACCAATGTAAAAGGAAAAATTCTTATCAAAGCTAGGAGAAGATCATCAAAGAAAATGAAGCAGTAAAGCATAAAGGACAAAAAAAGTACAAATGGGTACCAAAGAAAAATAAAGAAAATCATCCCAATAATACTCCATCAGTCAAAGAAACTATGGTGAAAAATAAAAAATGGAATGGTATCTTTCAAAAGCATCCTCAAATACAAAAGCAAGATTCTCAAGCAAGGAATGAAGTATATCCAGTGGTTGGTCCTAGTTCCACAAAAACCTCCATTCCCACCCATCATCACTCATATTCACAATTTTGGAGAATCAAAGGTTCCAAACCATCTACCAATCCATCTCATACCCATTTATTCCTAACACCACACACTCCATTCATGATATCCAATTCTCGCATTTATAATGTGTTGGCTACTACTCTTCATTGTAAGGATTTTGAATGTACCATATCGTGATGCACACACATAGATAAGGTTAATTTTGGTACCAGAAAGGAAGATTGGAGTTCTCAAAAGTTGCATTCAAGTGCTCGTATCCTAGCAAAGAAAATTCTTCAAGTAGGTTATCATTGGCTCATTATGACATTGGCCTCTAGATCAGTACCACCAGGTGGTTCAACATGAGGGTAAAACTTTCAAAAAAATAAAAAAAATAAAAAAATCAAGAAAATAGTAAAATAAAGAAATTGTCCTCTAGTGAAAACCACTATGGTGGTGCTTTGGGAAAGTACAAGGATGAGACATAGAAAAAAAACATCATGAGTATAATCAAGCATCTATATGATCCTTCTCAGAAAAAAAGAATCTCATCCTTGTCATAATAAATCCAATGTTCTCTCCACCCATCCAATCCAAATTTATCTTGATATTCCCATTTATCTTTATATTGACAAAGATTCGACATATACTTCAACTCCACTCTTGACAAAATTTTGATAGACTCTTTACCATTTTATCTCATGAAGTCCCATAGCCCATATCTAGCATGATAAAACTCTATTGAAAATCTTTGTGTATACATTACCTATCTTGGTTTGTCCATTGAACTATGAAGCATTGCTAGACACCAGGGGTAAGTTATTGTACTCTAGTTTCAAATAACTCTTAATCCATGTCTTATATCTAAAAATGTGACATCGACATCGAGATCTAGGTATTGTTTACCTTAACCTCATCAAAATCCAAAACACTTGTTGTAGACATGTAAAATATATCGATTGACATTATGCATCTGATCCCAACAACTAACATCATTTTGTCTTGAATCATCCCTCAGTCTAACCATTTAATCAAATCTCCTTATTTGATTAAATTCATCAATATTCCTCTCTTAATTAAATAAATCATTTTATCTAATTAAGTCACTCTCTTTTGTTAATTAAGTCAATCCATCTGATCTAATTATCCCTATTTAATTAAATAATTGATTTTATTTGATTAAATTTCTAAAGTCTATCCATTAAATTAAATAAATTAAAACCTTATTTGATTTAATCTAACACCATCTCTTTTAATTAAATAAATAAAAAATCTTTATTTAATTAATCTCTTATCATATTCCTCTCTTATTTGATTTAAATAAATCCATAAATTTGAGTCAAATAGGTCACATCATCTAATCTCTCATTAAATTAATTAACCATTGATTAATTTAATTATAAATCATATCCCATCCTCTAGATTTTGCAAGTTGCACATGAAAATAGATTTAATTCATTTATTAAATCTCTATTTTCCTCAAAAGGCATCTTTTGGAATATTCTCCAAATTTGAATTCAAAAATTCCAAGTCAACATGTACATCCAACAAGGCAATAACTTCATCTTACATGTCATTTTCCTTGAGCCAAGTGGCATTTATTGCATTTCCTCTTCCCTCTTACAAGTCATTTCAACAAATTTGAAATTAAAAATATGCATTTATTGGCACAATCCCCAAATCTTGCACATCCTCTATTCACTCATAGATTGACAAGTGGCATCATGCCATTGGATGAATGTTAGTCCCACATTGCTCAAATTTGGACATTCATCCATATTGGCATTCTATAAATAAAGAGCTCATCACCTCATTTGATCATCCACCAATTATGCAAAGTTATTATGCTAAGATATTTAGCCATTTTTCATCCATCACCATTGAGTTCTTAGGTTTTTGCAGATTTTGGCTTGGAGCTCTCATCCTTCACCAACAAAGTGGATCAATCATCATCAACATATCAATCTTGCATCTTAGGAGTTGGGAAAGAGCCAATTTTCACATCAAATTGGCACCAATTCCCCCATGGGATCATGTGTTTGCTATTCTAATTAGGATTGAATATATATTTTCTTGTTTTATGGTGTTTTTCATTGTTTTCTTTCCTAATTTGAAGTTTGTAAATGGATTTCATGGGGAATCCTTGTTCATGCTTGGAATATCTAACTTAATGTGTTTATTCATTGTGTTTTCTAGGTATTAGGATTGGGGTTCACACATTTGGTGCTAGAAGGAGGGTTGCATCTCATCTTCAATCAATTTTTCCTAAATTTTTTGCATTTTTGCTTATACACAAAAAATTTCAATGCTGAGAGCTCAACGTCGTTGTTTTGGCACCACTAACTCTCTAGTGTCAGTATATAGCACTGCGAGAAACTCAAAGTGCGACGCTAGACTCTTTCTGCCCAAAAAAATTGAACTCTCACTTGACTGTTTGACTCGCAGGAATTTAAAAAAGAAACCAAACTGCAACGTTGGGCAAAATTGTGATGCAGTTGAGCTCACTATCCCGACACAGAGTGACACTGACTGGTAAGTGGCATTGTGAGAGCATCGTTGAGAAATAAAACTCTGACGCAGTCATGGGTTGTGCCACTAGTAGGGAGTAAAAAGTGGAAATTAAATTTTAGCACGTGCTTTTTGATTAATGATTAATTTGTCTTCTATTTTCTTCCTTTAAATCTTTGTATTTAATTTCCAGAATTTGACTGGTTTTCTCTCTTGTAGGTTGGAATTGAAAATGAAGAAAGGAGAAGCATGAGGAGGATATTTCACAAGATCAAAGTGTTTTTAAACACTTTAGAGTTTGCTTAACACTTTTAAGAAATTGTTATCACTTCTTTCTTAGGACACTAATTTCATTTGTGTTTAAAAAGAACCTTTTCAAAATTTTCTTGGAAAGGCTAAAATGAACATTAGGATCACAACGTACTAGAGTTTGTTTATTTGGTTAACAAATTGAACAAAATGTCTATCATTTGTCTTTTGGTGCTCTAAAACGAATTCATTATTGCTTTTGTGGGATCTAAAATTAATATGTGCTATTTTGTTTTGTGAGAGCTTACTTAAACTTACTTCATTGAAAAAGGACGTATGCACTTCTCTCGCACTTTATAGCGATCTTGAGAGTCAAAAGGCCTTTTTCATGACTTTAGGGTGAGACAAAACAATCACCTCCACACTTCATATTTGGGTTTTAAAATTGAAAAAAAAATTGTGTGAGTGTGAGTGGGGGCATTATTACGTATATTCTCTCTCTTTGTTGCCAACAAAGATTGATTGAGTTACGAATATTGTTTTCACTCACTTTTTTTTATCCTAGAGGGCCTACCTTGGGGAAAAAGTACTCACCCAAGGGAATGACTCAACCGGTAACACTCTAAAGCCAAGATTATTTCCAACTGGGATATAAATGTGGGTATTGTCCAAGTAAACACTAATATCATGCAGTTGATTCTGACAAGATGGATCCGAAAGGGGACTCTTTCCATATGGGTCAATCTCCACGAATGGAAAGTCCTTATTAAAACCCATGTTCTAAAATTTGTGAAAATCTTTTAATCTATTTGTTGGTGCAAGAATGGTTGTTCTGAAGCCACCCCACACTTTTACGGTCTTTTAGTAAAAATGGAAAGCATGCCATGGGAGTTTCATAGGTGTTGATGCTTGGCTGCCCCAATTGATGTTAATGAGTTGTTGAGGGGAGCTAGTGGGGTCAATCATCTAACCATTCGCTAAAGATAAGCGTAGCTGGACTTGGCCAAGTGGGAATCCAAAAAATATTGTCTTACACATCCATAGGGTTGTACTTATTCTTGTGTTACAAAATGCATTGCTTGATCAAAAACATCTTGAAAACAAACACTTAACATCATCATCCAAATTTCAAACCCTTTTTGGAGACAAATGCAATTGACTCAATCCAAATTTTATTGCTTGCCCTTGGGATTTACATTCGTATAGGTTTCTAAACATTGGATTACATCTCGATTTGTCTACTAAAGTAAAAAATAGGTAAACCCTTGCCTTAAGTTCATCAAATTTCCACATAACATATCTTGTGGGGTTTGAAGAAATTTAGACATTGGACATCTTAGTTTGAAAAATTAATCAAAGAAAGTGTTTTTGGTAAAATAAAGCCATTAAGCAAAGCTAAGAAAAATGAACTTTCATGTGTGTTGAAGCCTCACAATTTTCAAAAAGTCCAAATCCCAAAACAAAAATCATTGGTTCAAAATCCGAAAATGTATGTTCAAATGGAATCACTTCTTGGTTACAAAGGTCTACAGAAGCATTGTATGCTCTTCAATACCTAGGTCTAGGAAAACAAAGTGTCTTTTTTAGGTTCATCTTAGGATCAAAGCAAATCAAAATCTTTTTCATCCATCCTTCAAACATCTAAACAAAAAATCATCTCACCATCACCTTTTGTAAAATATTGAAATCATCCTTAATGCTAGGCTTTTTTGGAAAAATCAAAATCATCAAAATAATTGAGACTAAATCCTTGAAAACTTTATCAAAATCACCTTTGGCTAGGTATGTGTAGATGCATCCTTTTGCATATGCTTAGTCAAAGTTATCAAAATCATCTTGTTTAGATTAGTATATGTAGATGAATCCTTTTTCATATGCTTAGTGAAACTATCATCTTGTCTGAATAGGTGTGGGTAGATGCATCCTTCTCCCCGCACATATTCAAATTATCATCTGTTGAACAATTCTATCCCTTAGATAATCATCCAACATCTTAGGGTCTATTTTGTTCAAAATTAAAATCAATCAAAATCAAAATCAAGGACAAATCCAAAATCCAAAATTAAATCAAAATCAAAATCCGAAACATATTAAAAAGTCCTAAAAGCCTAGTATCTCCTTCAAGATTTATCAAAAGCCAAAATATTCATATCATCCATCCCTTGCATTATCATCATATCACCTTTCGATCCTCAAGAAATCCTAAAATTTTCTACTTTGGGCATAAAGTAAAGATCAATCCAAGGAACCAAGAGATTCATCTCTCCTATTCTTGAAAATTGATCCTCATTTTATTGTTCAAACTAGATCTCAATACAAGAAGAGCATGGAAGCCAACGAAGAAACACCCGCTTCAAGTGATCTTAGCCAAACAAACGTTGAAATGAATCCCACTAAATCAAGCAATCCGTTGGCTATATCATCATCCCAAAATCCACAAGAGGAAGCCCAAGGAGAAGATCTTACCTTTGGGATGTCACATGATGAAATAATTGAAATGCTTCAAAATCTAGAAAACCATAAGATCATCAATATCATGATGAGGCTTAACCCTTTGATATACATGCTTGAACTAGCAAAGCAAGGGGCCAAACTGCCTTTGGATTTTGACATGAGTACCATAGTGGAGACATCTTTTCCTACAATCTCATCCACCATTCCCATCTCATCTACACCCCATCCCAAAACATAACGCAAAAAATTTCGCAAATCACGACATCTTTTGCTCCAACCCAACCTAATGTTAATAAGGGAAATGCATTTCTCAATGCTATTCAAACACACCCCCTTGTTAATAATAAAAACTTGGATGAAAATACCATCTTGGAACAAAAAATACTCAAAAATCCATTACATAAGAATGTTCCTCTCACTTTCCATCATCAACATTTTTCCACGCAACACCTCAAACTTCTCTCCTCACAAATTCGCAAGAGGAAGGAGACATGTTTGGACCAGGGGGCATCTTTGACACCACAACATTTTTGCAAGAACTTGTACCCCTCACATTTCCACCTCTTCCACCATGGCCATCATCATCCACATCACTCCTTGGTTTAGGGCTTCCCCCTCTACCAAGTATAAATCAAACCAACATCCCAAATATCAATCAAATAATTATACCAAATGCTCAAAACTTTTTGTTGACATTGCAACAACATACGACAAATGTACAAGCAATTGCAACATCATCAAACACCTCCCTAACATAGTAAAGCATGGTCTCCCAAGGACCAACCACATCAACACCACCATCCATCACTCAAAACACCAACACGACATCATTAAACGCCATTCCAAATCCACCACCACCCCCACCACTACCAACTTCCACCACATCAAGCCAATACAACATGGCATTGCAAGGTACTTTTCAAAGGGGATTCCAACAAGTGAAAAGACAAAAATTCGTACGACTAGATGCTCAACATGATGCTCAAGTTGTGCAAGCTACCTAAGCATTCCAAGCCGCATTACAAGCACAACAAGCCCAAGCATTATTGCAACAACAACAAGAAGAAGCTACTCAAGCTGCGCAAGCCGCCCAAGTAGCCCAAGTTGCATTGCAAGAACAAAAGGCTGCTCAAGCACAAACTGTATTACAAAAAGTGGCACAAGCACAAGCCCAAGCACAAGCAGCACAAGCACAAGATCAAGCACAACATGCACAAGCACAAGAAAAAACTCTTGCACAATTGCAAGCATATCAACAAGCAACACAGAAATATCAAGAGCAGCAAGAAGCAGCCCAATTGAAAGCCCAACAACAAGCGTTGTTGGAACAAAAACAAGCATTGTTGGAACAACAACAAGCGCAACAAAAAGGGCAACAACAAGCACAAATCTTAGCACAACAACAACAAGATCAACAATAAGCATTGTTCATACAACAGCAGGTGGAAGCCTACCTAGCTCGATAGAACATACAAATACCATCAAACAACACATTGAACAACCCGTCCATCCAACCCACAATCAAAAAACCCCAAAACACCTTCATCCTACCCCTTGATCTGCAAAATGATGTATCGACACAAATCAGGTTGCTCTCGCAATAAGTGCTCGATCTTCAATCAGGGTGAACAACAAAAACACCAAGCAACTTGTGTTCGTATCCATTTGATAGGAGCCTAGTGATAAAACCATTCCCCAAGGGATTTGACATCACCAAATTTGACAAATATTGTGAGACGGGAAACCCTGAAGATCACATCAAGGAATTCCAGGTTCATTGCATGGAAGTCGCATATGACGATACTTATTTGATGCAGCTATTCCCTAGGAGTTTGATAGGCCACACTATGGAATGGTTCTCTTGCTTACCTTTAGGAATTAGGAAATTCCAAGAAATTATAGATGCATTCATAAAAAATTATGCATGCAATATTGCAATGGATGTTAGTCTAGAAGAACTCTTAGCTCTAAAACAAGGAAAGGGTGAATCATTCACTTCATTCCTACAATGATGGTGATCCATGGCCAATCGAAGCAAGTGGACCATGCCAAAAGTAAAACAAGTTCACACCATCATATCCAACCTTGAAGGCCTCTTGGAATTTCATCTCAAGGTTCAGGGCATCACCACATATGATCAGTTGATCCCCAAGGCGCTCAACATCGAAAGAGCCCTTATGACTCAACCTGTGGGATCAACTTCATACCCTAAACAACAAAACAACTGCCCACCCTCCAATTACAATGATAAACCTCGCACATGGGAAAGGAACAAAAAATTTACTAATGATGGTTTCATCGATGCCAAGGTGGTCATTAGTGCCCCTCTCCAAAATACACCCGCACCACAAATCCAAATCCAACACCAAAATAATCATCACACAATACAACAACAGAACAACAATCCAACAATCAACAATCTCAATGATCAAAGGGCACCACCCCAAAGAAACAAGATTTATCCCAAGTGAAAGTACACCACTTTGGGGGAACCACTTGAAGACATAATGGAAAAGCTGATAGATGAAAAACTCATCAAGACTCCTACCTTTGAGAATTACCAAGAAACGGATGTGAAACCTCCTTGGTATAATGAGAATCAACTCTTGAATTCCATTAAATCAAAGGCCATACCACAAACAATTGCATGAGATTAAAGAACATAGTTCAAGATCTCATCGATAAAATAATTATAAATGTGGAACAACCTATAGGAAATCAAGATCTTAAGATATACACGAATCCAATGCCTAATCATGGCAACAAAGGAAATAACAATGATAAAGGTAAACACACCCATTCAAATGTAAATCATGTGTATGAAACAGTCATCGCCTCCCTAGATGAAAATTTCATGGTCATCACCATCAAAGGCACCCATGTCAATTGTGGAGTCACCACAAGAGCTGGAAAAGTTACCATTGTAGGATCATCTTAGCTAAGAAAAGTCCCTGCATCTAGATCTATTCCTAATGGCTATAATGTCCTAGATCAACTTAAGAGAATGCCAGTGGAAATCTCCATCATGGAGTTGCTAAAAATCTCATCTTCCCATAGGAAAATCTTTGAAGAAGCATTGGCCTCATCCACTGTCCCCACAGATCTTGATGTAGAGAAATTCCAAGCTATGGTCAGAAATATCATTACACCTAATATATTACATTATCTGACTAGGATTTCCCCGCTCAACCATCTCACAACCGTGCACTTCACTTGGAAGCGATAGTACATAAGAGAAAAGTTAAAAGGGTCTTGGTGGATGGAGGTGCAGGCTTGAATATATGTTCTCTCAGTCTCATCAAGCAATTGAAAATATCAGAGGATTCAATTGACAAAGGGAAGGGTATCACAATAAGATCATATGACGATCAAGAAAGAATGTCTCAAGGAAAGATCAAACTCCCTATTCAAGTAGGGCCTGCCATCATGGAAACCACTTACCAGGTCTTGGACCTCGACTTGCCATATAAAATCCTCCTAGGACACCCATGGATTCATGTGATGAAAGCAGTAGCATCAACTTTCCACCAATGTGTGAAATTCACACATGAGGGACAAGAGGTTACCATCCATGGAGATCCCAAACCTTTCTCATAGTGCAAAAACCTTGAATCAAAGTATTACAAAATCCCTCAAGTACCAAAAAATGATGAGGGCCCATCCACACCATACATCGATCCTACCACTCCCACATCCACTTCTGTGACAGAGACACCCGCCACTCCCACCATTTTGACCATCTCTGACATAAAGCTCATCATCCAAGATAATGGCTGTGGAAACTACAAGCTCCCTAATAATGCTTTTGTGGTAGGAGAGTTACCACAGTCTCCTAGATCATGGGGATGCCCACAAATAAATGAAGCCTCCACATCCCAAACATCTCCCGAAGACTATCCCGAATTCACAAGTTGAGGAGATCTTGGCCGAGAGGTCATTGAGGCAGATCCATCTCATATGCTCTATCAAGATGAAAGACCAGTACTGGATTTACCAATGGATGACATAAGCAAGGGTCTACAAATGATGCTCACAATGGGCTATGCCAGAAATCAAAGACTTGGAAAAAATGACAATGGGCTCATAATACCTATCATGCCAGAGACATGACCGATAAGAAATATTGGCCTTTGATGTACCCCTCTGAGTATAACCATACATGGCCGAAGTCCTCCGGTTAGAATATTTAACAATCCTCCTCAGCCAACCCCAGCAAAACTATAGTTACTGGTGTCTATAGGTAGAGTCATAGATAACTTTACATTTGATGTAACCGACTTCTATAGTAGTAGTGATGATGAGGATACCATGACCAACTTACCTAGGCTATTTGAGGATACCACTCTTTGCATGATCAGAACCCCATCTTTTGAAACAGACCACCAAAATCATGAGATCCACCTAGTATATCCCCAACTCATTGACTATGAAAAACGAGGACCACCAGTTCTTGATACATTCAAAAACAATGAGGCACTCTCATAATTCATGGGACTGTGGGATAACATTCTAGATGGGGATCACAAAGCAGGGTTCATAATCAAGTTAGAAACACACGCTTATTATGGGGAAATGATTGAATCCCTCAGTCACAAAAGTGAGAAATTAAGAATAATATCTAAGTCCTTGAGTGAAAACCACACTAAGGCACTCTTTGACCAAGAAAAAGTAAAAGGAAAGGACATATCCAATGGTGAAAACCTCTCTGAGGCACCCGAGGATGGGGGATTCAATCTTCCTTCAAGAGTTATTCATAGGACATATCCAATGGTGAAAACCTCTCTGAGGTGCCCGAGGATGGGGGATTCAGTCTTCCTTCAAGAGTTATTCATCAGGAAAAGTCAGTAGTCTTGGTAAAAAAATGCAATTCAGTCAACCTAGGAACAGAGGAGACCTTGCATATCACATTTTATGTGGAATCACTATTATCATAAGAGCAAGAGCTCCTAGCAGCATTCCTAAGGGAAAGATGGATAAACCTCGCATGGAGTTATGCTGACATGCCAGGACTTGATCTAGAGACCATGGTTCATCACTTAGCAGTTTATCCAGAAGAAAATCCTATCAAACAAAAGCTTCAAAAAATGCATCCTCAGAACACCCTATTAGTCAAAATGGAGCTAAAAAAGCTATTAGATGTAGGATTCATCTGACCAATAGATTATCCAGAATGGGTGTCAAATTTGGTACCTATTTCAAAACATGACGGGAACATCAAAATTTGCACAGACTTCAGAGACTTGAACAACGCATGTCCAAAGGATGACTTCCTACTTCCAAACATTGATATGATAATAGACATGACAGTGGGACATGAAATGTTGTCACTAATGGACAGATTCTCAGGATATAATCAGATCATGATAGCAAAAGAGGACCAACATAAAACAACTTTCACTTGTCCATGGAGGACATACTATTGGAACATGATGCCATTTGGCTTAAAGAATGCAGGAGCAACATATCAAAGGGCCATGACATTGATATTCCAAGAAATGATTCATAAGATGGTCGAAGACTATGTTGATAACATTCTAGCTAAGTCCAAAAAGAGAAGGGATCACATAGCAACCTTAAGTGCCATCTTTGACAGACTAGAGGAGTACAAGGTCAGATTAAACCCAAAGAAGTTCATCTTCGGCGTACAATCAGGAAATCTCCTAGGATATATAGTGTCAATGAGGGGTATCGAGGTAGATCCAACAAAAGTAAAAGCAATCCTCAAGATGGAAGCACCAAAAAAATTAAAACAATTAAGAGGTCTCCAAGGAAGACTCCAATCCATTCGAAGATTCATAGCACAATTGGCAGACAAGCAAAACCCATATTCTCACCTACTCCACAAGGGAGTAGCATACAATTGGGATACCAAGTGTGAAGAGGCATTCAATAAAATCAAGGAATATCTACTAACACCACCAGTCTTAATGCCACCAATCCCAAGAAAACCATTGATTCTATACGTGTCAATAACAACAGTAGCCCTTGGAGCTCTCTTAGCTCAACATGATGAAAATGGAATGGAAAGGGCTATATATTACATCAGTAAAATAATGGTAGGGCATGAACTAAACTATTAATTCATCGAGAAAGCATGCCTCGTAGTAGTGTTTGCATCATAAAAATTTAGACATTACATGTTGGCACATAAAATAAAATTCATTGCCAAAATCGATCCTCTCAAGTACCTATTATCAAAGGCAATGCTCACAGGAAGAATGGAAAAATGGGTGATGATACTGTCACAATACGACATTGAATATGTGGAGCGGAAAGCAATCAAAGGTCAAGTCATCGCAGACCAACTTGCAGAAGCACCAATCTATTCAGAGAACCCTCTTGTCTTAGAGTTTCCAGATGAATCCATTTTCAATCTCAACATCACTGACCACTGAAAACTGTACTTTGATGGCTTATACACACAACATGGATCAGGAGCTGGTGTCTTCTTCATCACCCCACAAGGGGATTGTATACCAAGGTCCTACAAACTGACATTTCCTTGCATCAATAATATTGCAAAATATGAGGCTTTAACCATAGGTCTTAGGATAACAGTGTAGTGGAACATTATAGCTTTGAAAGTATATGGAGACTCCCAATTGATCATAAATCAAGTGAACAATGAATACCAGATCAAGGACGACAAGCTCACTCCATACAAGAAATTGGTGGAGACTCTCAAAGAATACTTCATTGAAATTACATTTGAACAAATTCCTAGAACCAACAATAGAGCAGCAGATGCCATGGAAATAATTGGATCCTTGCTCGACATTCCCCACAATGTTCCAAAATATGAATTCCTGATTGAGCAGCTTCTTGTACCTACATTCGAGGTACTAGAATTAGAATATGTGTGTGAAATCATTGGTCTTGGTGATCCTTGGTATCATGACATTTACGCATACCTCCATATAGGAGTCATACCCACTGACCTACCCTCAAACCTAACACAAACCTTTGTTAAAAAGGCATCTAGATTTTTCATCCTAGGAGATACCCTATATCATAGGAGGATAGAAGGAACCCTACTACATTTCCTAAATGATGAGGAGGCATTAATCTCTCTAACTGAAGTACATAATGGTATCTATGGTTCACACTCGAGGGGAATGACCATAGCCAAGAAACTACTGAGGATGGGGTATTATTTACCCACAATGGAAAGAGAAGCACATGATCATGCCAGAAGATGTCTACAATGTCAGCAACATGGGGACCTCATCCATGGTCCAGCTCAAGAGCTTCATCCTATCATCACACCATGGCCATTTTCATAGTGGGGACTCGATCTCATTGGAAAAAGCACACTCACCTTATCTAATGGTCACAAATTTATCATAACCGCAATAGAGTACTTTACTAAGTGGGTGGAGGCCATACCCATGACGTACATAACTTGGAAGTAGATTTCTAAGTTCATCCTAAACTATCTCATTTGCTGCTATGGTGCTCCATAAGCTATTATCTCATATAATGGGACACCATTCAAGAATCAGGAGGTTTGTGACCTATGTGAAAAATTCAAAATCCAACATCGCTTCTCCACCCCATACTATCCCCAAGGCAATCGCCAAGCAGAAGCTACAAATAAAACCATTCTAAAAATCCTCAAGAAAATAGTGAATGACTTAGGTCATGACTAGCATTTACAGCTTAATCCTTCCCTCTAGGCCTATCGAACTAGCATCCACACACCCACCGGTGCCACCCCTTTCTCCCTAGTCTATGGATCAAAAGTAGTACTCCCCATTGAGATCAAGATCCCATCACTTAGGATATCACTGCAGAACCTCAACACAGATGAAGAGTACCAAATGTCAAGATTAAATGAGTTGGAGCTACTAGATGAGTGATAGATAGATGCTTTGAATCATTTACAAGTCTCAAAATAGACTCAAAAGGAGCTACAATAAGAAAATCAGAAGCAGGTCTTTCCAAGTCGGAGAACTGGTGTTAAAAGAGAATTAGAAGAATATCCCAAACCCAAGCACCAAAGGAAAGTTTAAAGCTAATTGGTTGGGACCTTTCATCATCACAACAAGTTACAAATCAGGGGCATACCAGCTATCAACACCCAAAGGGGAACCTCTGCAAGAGCCCATGAATAATTCTCACCTCAAAAATTTTTATGCCTAAATCTTTCAAGGCATAGAACCAAAAATCCAAAAAATCAAAAAATGTCCTAAAAAAATGGTTACCTTGGTAACAACAGAAACATCAAAAAAGTAAAAAAAAAGTAAAAAATCAGAAAAAGGATTGAAAACAGTAAAAAGAAAAATCATCCTCTAGTGAAAACCACTTTGGTGGCACTTGGGCAAGTACCTTGGTGAAAACCTGGCAAACAAGCGCCTTATGTAAATAAGCATGTTCCATCCACCAGGATCTCTACAACTTGTTTTGCATCATCCATTGCATTCCATATCTTGATCCATCACTCATCCACTCGCATCCCCATCATAGCTTGGTCCTGTTTTCCTATCATGATCCCTCCTAGTACTACTCAGCTCATCCTCAAGGTCAGCCTGTCTTTCCTTTATCAAAGTAGTCTATTGCATCACATTGGGGAATGTTCTTATCGGATCAAATTTGTGTATATCCTTAAGGTCCTCAAATCAAAAAATCCAAAAACATCAAAACATCAGAAAATCCCAAAACATCAAAATATCATAAAATCCAAAAACATCAAAAAATCATCAAAAGCCAAAAACAAGGTCATCTTTTCAAACTATGTGGTCTCTGCGTATATAATGTAGGCAATCCTAATCTATTGATTAGCCCCCAAGACCCCTAGGATAGGTCATTAGGTTAGTCTCTTGGTCAAAAGTTCAGAAAATCCCAAAACATTTGAAAATCTTGAAAAATACCAAAAAAAGCCTCAAAACATTGCAAAACGTAAAAAAATCCAAATATTTGAAAAAAATAATCCATCTCATCTCACTTGCACCTGCAATAACATCACTCATAATAAATTATCGTCATCCTCAAATATTTGGTAAGGAAATCAGAAACAAGTCTAGCAGGTTGAAAGTGAAAACTCAAAATGTCAAGTCTTAGGTCTAAGTCAGTGCATAAGCAAGTTGGTCATCTCTTTGTATCGGTAACTCATCATCCAAATTGGTCCCATATCAATCATCATTTAGAATGCTTTGGATAAACGAAATGATGTGCTGCCATCCACTAACATGTCCTAGGATGAATCCTTCCTACAATGGGCATTATCTTTTGGCAATAGTTTCTATTCTTATCCTTAGAAAACACATCCTCTTTTCATTAGCGGTATTGAAGAGCATCAGTTTGTTTGTTTACTTTGTCTTTATCTTTTGACTTATCTTATTTGATCTCATTCCAAGGATTTAGAGAAATAGGAATGGGGCAACAATCATTATATTTTGTCTACTATGCTTGTTGGACGTTCTTGTAATATAACCTTGGTGAATACTTGCTTCGTTAGGTATGTATGGAGGAGGTTTGGAAAACTTGTTTACTATTGCATTGATAGGTTTACCTTTCTATGTTTTGGTCTGAGGTGTTTGAAACTTCTAAAGTGCATCCTAGCAAGGTTTTTGTATGTCAGGTGTGAACAAGGATTATCCTATCTACTTTTTAAGTCAAAGTCCATCACACTAGGTACCACACCATCCTGGTTTTCTATACCTTGATGCATCGTACCATGTGTGTCATCAAACATAAGAAAACTTGGCCCTTTGAAAATCCCAATTCCTTGGCAAGTAATCATCATCATCATCATCATCATTTACATTTGCATCATCTTGTGTCTTGTTGAAATGATTTCTTCTCTTCTTGCTCACCGCACTAACAAGGTACTATGATAGTTGATCATCACCATCATTAGCATATTGAATAAACATATCATATAGGAAACACATGCATTGGATTTCCATCATCATATATAAAAATGTTATTACAAGCATCTTTATAGATAGGCACATCCATTTTATAGAGTGTCATCCATTACATTGCATAACATTGCATTTATTACATAAATGATCACATAACATTCATTTTCATAAGTATTTCATAATCATACAAAATAGGTATATAGGAATTATAAATAATTCATTTGCATACATACTTGCATAAACATCATGACATCATCTCACACATTATGTTCATATTACATTACGCATCATCATACCACTTTGCATAGACATATCATTACATCATATTAAATGTATCACATATATTACATCATCATTTAATATGTTTAAAACAATAACATTTTTTATTCTAAGCATCTTAAAAAACCATCTCATTTGAATTATATAAAACCATCTCATTTGCATCATATCATGACCATCGCATTACATCATTACATCATCTGATAAATAACATCATAAATCATTCCACATAAGAAAAAATAGAAAATAGTCCATCACATACAAAGCGTACACCCATCCATAATCCATTCATATATAAGCATAATTCACATAACATTTCACGTATATATCATATAATTTTGCATATTACATTCCATATCACATATCACATCATCATTTGCATCAACATAAAATAGATCATCATATAGACAACATCATTTTGCATCACATAAATACATTTGCATATCATAGGTTAACATAATATAGATCTATTAGTCATAATCATAATGCATACATCATCATAAATAAATGCATCTATAAAAGCATCATTGCACAACATATAGAAGTAAAATCATCCATGCATAAATAAAGAGGACATGCCACATCATATCAAAATCATCATCGGCTCATATATATATCATCAATAATGCAACTTTCATAGTACAAAGAATAAATTGGATCACTGTACATGTATGCCAATCAGTACAAAAAGGCCCATCTGGCTATAAGAAATGAGCCCATAAGGCACAAAAAGTATCGTGTCATCTCATTCAAGCTCTGTCCCCATGTATGCTGCCCTCACCCCTGTCACTGTGACCCTCTGTTGGTCTGTAGTTGGTTTGCTGCAAGTACTTAGGGACTCATCCTCCTCTGGGTACGGCCTCATGATAATGCCCTGATAGTACTCAACCTCTCAGATGGCATCCTTGTATGATCGAACTGACACTGTACCCTGGGAGGAGGAGGCTGCCATGCTCTCTAGCTATTGTCTCTTGCCTAGCTCTGTGGTTGCTTGTAGCTCTGTAGCCTATCTCTATTGTATGACTTGATCCCTCTTAGCCCTTAGTTGCTCTCTCTCGACCCTCGCCTGATCTCTCTTGGCTGCCTAGACCTGAGCCTATAACTATGCAATCAGTGCATCTCGAGGATCTTCCTATCCTACTGGCTATGCTCGTGGCTATACCTGTGGCTATACCTGGGGCTACACCTGAGGCTGATCCTCGCCTCATGGTGGTACACCTAGTGGCACTTGCTGCTAGCCTGGCATTGGAACATTTCCCTACCCTGGCTGGACTGGAGCCACAATCGGCTGCTCTTGTCGAGCATCCCCCCTCTGGCCTCATCCTCCCCCTCTCCCTTTAACTCTCTATTGATCCAGAACTACACCTGGAATAGTCAACCGAAGTGGAGGCCAAAACCAATCCCTATAGGCCTATGTCATGCCTAGATCTATGAGTCCATAATTATAGGCCCATGGTCGAGCTACCAACTGCTTGAAGCTATCCACTGCCTTTGAAGCAGGAATATACAGCCCCCATGAAACGTGTCATGGTGTGGGTGAAGACAGCTACGTAATCATCAAGGCGATCCTGCGGCTCACTGAACTAATGCTGCACATGCCTAGGCATGTACCTCTTAATCATGGTGTGCTCTTGCCCTTGCATAAAATGGTCTTGGCGGAAATAGAAGAACTGATAAGCATCGTTGTCCCATCTGGGCCAACCAAGGTATGGTCACCAAGTGAAAACCTGCATCTCATCCAAGACACTCCTCTAGTAGGGGATCCCATGCTCACCGGTGTGTGTGAAGGACACACCGCCTCTATAACACCACACGAGGGGATCGTCTGGCAACATCGGAACAGAAACAACGTGTAGATGTAGTATGATAATGTGCTCCCACGCCCAGACATGAAGAAGAGTCACCCCTGCTCTGAGTGCTCTTCCCTCCGTATAGATGTACTCATGGAGATCTCTATATAATGAAGCAAGAAGCACCGACCCCCAAGAAAAATGAACTAACCTATCTCAAACCATCCGCTCCCATCAATATCCCTAGCTAGGACTAAAATAGCAGCCTCGTCTATCAGGGGCAACAAGACCCGAAATGATGGATGAAATTGATCACCTAGTGGTAGGGAGGTGCCAGGATCCTATGCCGATTGAGCTCTATCTACCCCTTGTAAAAAATAATCTCATATGTGGTGAGGACTTTGTAGCAAGCCTCACACCTCTCGTCCATATAAAAAAAAAACTCTACAACTGTGAATCGACAATCTCAAAATATGCCAAACATCCTCTAGGGTGACTGTGCCCTTGCCAGTGGGAAGATAAAATGAAGAGGTCTCGCTATGCCATCTCTCGGCCAGTGCTGACAACATCCCTAGGTGAGTGCAAATGGGTGCTGCATATGTAATGTACCATAACCCCACAATCTAGAGTCGATCCTGGTCCCTGTTGCTCAGGTTCCGCAAATAGCTAGCCAAATCCCATGACCTGTGCTCTCAAGAGTAGAGCTCCCTCGCTATGTCCTACATCAAGGAAGATCACCATGTTAAATTTTTTTAAAAATTCTTCGTCGGACGTTCAAAAAACTTCTCTAGCAGTGCAACCCGTGAAGGAATTGCAGTTTGATTTCTAATCAAACTCTGACGCTAGAGCTTAAAAGAGAAAAATGGCACCATCATGGTGCACTTTCTCTTCTAGCGGCGCACTTCAAGAAAATCTAGGACTATTGCGTTGCACTTTTCAAATCCCCCGCCAGCCCCAAGCTTAGCATCAGAGTTTTCAAACTCTTAAATGCACCACTGCGATGCTATTTAACACTGAGAGGCACAGTTTGATTTTTGAGTGGCACTATATAGCATTGTCGTAGACTAACCGACCTTTAAAAGCATTAAATGAAAGTAATAAATGAAAAATGAAGCTCAAGTAAGGATCACTTACCGGTGCCCCGATGTTAGGTGGCCGCTGGTACGTCTGAACTTGATCAGAGATGTGCAGGGGAAGCTATCGTTGCACCATGTCATCAGGAGGTCAGAGCTCAAATCTCAAGGTTGCAAGCGGAGGTGTGTGAAAATGACTTGAAAGTGACCCCTTGGGCCCCTTTTAAGGCTAAAATTTAGGGGTTTTTCACCTTGATTAGCTGTCTTGCTATGGTTTTGGACCCTCGAACCTTTTTTTGTTCAGTTGAGGCCTGTTTTACATCGTTTTATTGCATTTAGACATGTTTTTAGCCTCTTGGAGCCTTTTTGGACCTATCAGGTACTTTGTCCTCTTTTTTTGTGAGATCACCCAAAAATTAAAATTTTCATCCAATCTCTCGAGGGGGCAATATAATGGCATTTTTTCTCTCGCCAGATGGCAGTGGGGCAATTTTTTAAATAACAAAATTTTTTGGCTTTGATCGAGATCATTTATTCCTTGAACCAACGCAACAAGTGCATTGCTTCAAAGAGGGGCAAAATGTAGACACGTAAAATATACCAATTGACATTATGCACCTGATCCCTACTACTAACATCGTTTCATCTTGAATCATCCCTCAGTCTAACCATTTAATTAAATCTCCTTATCTAATTAAATTCTTCAATATTCCTCTCTTAATTAAATAAATCATTTTATCTAATTAAGTCACTCTCTTTTGTTAATTAAATCAATCCATCCAATCTAATTATTCCTATTTAATTAAATAATTGATTTTATTTGATTAAATCTCTAAAGTCTATCCATTAAATTAAATAAATTAAAACCTTATTTGATTTAATCTAACACCATCTCTTTTAATTAAATAAATAAAAAATCCTTATTTAATTAATCTCTTATCATATTCCTCTCTTATTTGATTTAAATAAATCCATAAATTTGAGTCAAATAGGTCACATCATCTAATCTCTCATTAAATTAATTAACCCTTGATTAATTTAATTATAAATCATATCCCATCCTCTAGATTTTGCAAATTGCACATGAAAATAGATTTAATTCATTTATTAAATCTCTATTTTCCTCAAAAGGCATCTTTTGGAATATTCTCCAAATTTGAATTCAAAAATTCCAAGTCAACATGTACATCCAACAAGGCAATAACTTCATCTTACATGTCCTTTGTCTTGAGCCAAGTGTTATTTATTGCATTTTCCCTTCCCTCTTACAAGTCATTTCAACAAATTTGAAATTCAAAAATATGCATTTATTGGCACAATCCCCAAATCTTGCACATCCTCTATCCACTCATAGATTGACAAGTGGCATCATGCCATTGGATGAATGTTAGTTCCACATTGCTCAAATTTGGACATTCATCCATATTGGCATTCTAGAAATAAAGAGCTCATCTCCTCATTTGATTGTCCACCAATTATGCAAAGTTATTATGCTAAAATATTTAGCCATTTTTCATCCATCACCATTGAGTTCTTAGTTAGGTTTTTGCAGATTTTGGCTTGGAAATCTCATCCTTCACCAACAAAGTGGATCAATCATCATCAAAATATCAAGCTTGCATCTTAGGAATTGGGAAAGGGCCAATTTTCACATCAAATTGGCACCAATTCCCCCATGGGATCATGTGTTTGCTATTCTAATTAGGATTGAATCTATATTTTCTTGTTTTATGGTGTTCTTCATTGTTTTCTTTCCTAATTTGAAGTTTGTAAATGGATTTCATGGGGAAAGCCTTGTTCATGCTTGCAATATCTAACTTAATGTATTTATTCATTATGTTTTGCAGGTATTAGGTTTGGGATTCACACACTTGCAAAATTAGAAAATCCAAAAACATCAAAATCTTGTAGAGCTAAAATCCAAAAACATTCAAAAAATTGTAAAGTCAAAATACAAAACATCCAAAAAACTTCAAAATCCCTAAACATGTCAAAACATCTAAAAAAATAAAAACATTACCTTGTTGAACTACATTGTCTCTAAGCTTGAACGTAGGCAAGGACATCACTTATGTGCCCCCGAGACACTTTAGGTTTGGATTATGTCATAATAAACTGACAATCCATCAAGTTTTCATTTATCATCGTTAAACTACATGGTCTCTGCATGTATAACGTAGGCAAGGCTCATCTTTGATGATCCCCTGAGGCTCCTAGGATAGTCTTTTAGGTTAGGTTCTTGGTCAAAAACTCAAAAAACCCCAAAACATTTGAAAACTTAGAAAAACATAAAAACATTTGAAAACCTAGGAAAACACAAAAACATTTAAAAATTGAAAATTACAAAATATTCAAAAACTAGAAAATCACAAAAACATTTGAAAGTTGAAAACCCAAAACATTGGAAAACTTAAAGAAAACCCTAAACAACCTCAAATAATAAAAAAAACATCCACATAAACTTTCAAAAAGACCAAAAACAACTTCAAAACATATTCAAAATACCATAAACATTAAAATATCCTAGAAAATCCAAAAAAACATCCATCTCATTTCACTTTCATTTGCAACAAACCTTCATCCATAATAAATTGTTCATCATCTTCAAACATTGGCAAAAAAAATAGAAAACAAGTGTCACAAGTTGTAAAGTGAGAACCTAAATGTCAAAATCTAAAGTCAAGATTATAGATAAACAAGTGAGTAACATTTGTATCAACGACCTATCAAACACCTATTCTTAGTCAAAACATTTGATAAACATGTCCTAAGACGGATCCTTCTAACAATGGGCCAAATCAACATCAAAAATCACCTTATCTATGTTACGTTGGCAAGAGATATAGATAACATTGACTATTTTTTGTTTATCTTGTAAGGAAGCTAAGGTAGTGTAACAACTTCCTATACTAATCTTGAGAGGAGAATAATGCAAAACTTTATAGATCTTTAACAGTTACAAAAAATTAAACATAAATAAATATAAATATCATGCATACCATGACACAATGATTTACATGGGGAAAACCCTTTCTAGAGAAAAACCCCACACTCCAAAAGTTTCCCAATATATTATTTAGTAAATCACAAAGATTACAATATACTTGCAAATCAAACTTCTCATAGGAGTATCACCCCTCAGAGATCAAGAGACAAAATGACTGCTATCAGACTCTTAGAATACATCACTGTCTCTTATGTAGCCATAATACAACACCCTCATAAAATAGGTTTACATTCTAGGACAAGAGAAGCCAACAAAATATCCACCATTAGATCTAAAACCTAATATTGTAAGATTTAGATTTACAATATATCATTTATTTAATATATGTCAACCATTTTATGAGTTTTCCTGAAAAAGTTAACACACTCACATTTTGCTCTTTGTTGCCATTGTATACACCTATCAGTGTAACTAGAAAATATATATACATCCTATCAATAATAAATCATATATAATTGCAAGGTTGAGAAACATTTTCCCAACAAATCTCCCACTTGTCGAACACCTTGCAAGAGCAATGTGAGGGTGTAAACATCGTCTCTTTAATTGTTAGGGACTGAAAGGCCCATAGTCTCTTAACACCATCTTAACTTCTCTATGCTCATAGGCTTAGTTAAAGAATCAACAAAATTCATTACAATCTCTACCTTAAACAACTTCACCTTGCCATATTTGAGCACATCTCTAACAAAATGATACTATACATCAATGTGTTTGGTCCTGGCATGAAATGTTAGGTTCCTGGCTAGACATATCACACTTTGATTGTCACAATAAATTGTCACTGCACCTTGTTTTATTCTAATATCTAAACACAATCTCTTAAACAAAATTATGGATTCTTTACAAACATGAGTAGCTGCCATATACTCTGCTTCAATAGTGGAGAAAGCAACCACAACCTACCACTTACTCATCTAGCTAATTACACCACCAAATAAAGTAAACACATAAGCACTAGTGGATTTTCTGCTATTAACATCACATGCCTAGTCTAAATCCACATAACCATGAATACCAATGGAAATATCATCTTTATTCATATTACTATGATAACATAAGGAATAATCTGAGGTACTGCGCAAATATTTGAAGACTCTTTTAACTACATCCAATGAACTCTACTGGGATTAGACATATATTTGGAAAGAACTCCCACTTCTTGGGCAATGTATATTCTGGTACAAACCATAGCATACATCAAAATTCTAACTACACTTTGGTAAGGCACTTTGCTCATATCTTCCATCTTTGATGGAGATGTTGGACAACCTAAAATATATAACTTTGTTCCAATTGAAATAGGAATGCACAATGGTCTATGCTCTTGCATATCAAACCTCTTTAAAATTGAGTTGACATACTTACTTTGGCCAAGCCATAGCTTTTTGTTCACTCTATCTCTTTTAATTTCCATCCCAAGAATATGTTTAGCTGCACCAAGATCTTTCATTTCAAATTTATCAGCAAGTTGATATTTTAGAATTGAAACCATACCTTTCCCTTTGCCAATAAATAATATATCATTAATATATAATGCAATAAATAGGAAATGATCACCATCAGTTTTATAATAAACATAATGATCTAATTTAGAATGCTCAAATCCAAAACTCAACACATATGTATCAAATCTCAAGTACCACATCACAGGAATCTGTTTTAAGCCATACAAAGATTTCTTCATTTTCCAAGCCAACTTACTTTTACCTTTCACCATGTAGTGCTTTGGCTATGTCATATAAATATCCTCCTCTAAATCACCTTGAAGGAAAGCAATTTTCAGATCCATTTTCTCAACCTCTAAATCATAAGCAACAACAATAGAAATAAAAAATCTAATGGATTTAATTTTTCCAACAAGAGAGAATATCTCACCATAATCAACACCCTCAACTTGAGAGTAACCCTTCACAACCAACCTTTCTTTATACTTCTCAATACCTCCATGTGAACCAATATTTTTCTTGAACACCCATTTGCAACCAATAGGTTTTCATCCTTCAGGAAATGGTACAAGATCCCATGTAACATTATTTTTTAAAGATGTCATTTCTTCATCCATAGAAATCTTCCAGGATTCTGCATCATTCAAACCTAGTGCCTCTTCTATAGATTTGGGTTCATCCATGTTAGTATTCAAAGAAAAAATACATCTCCAATCATCACGTGAATACCTTTCAGGTGGTTTTCTATGTCTTGTGGACCTACGAACAAGTTGAGTTGGAGGTTCTTCCTCCTCTTCTGAAGATTCAGAGCTAGATGAGCTCTCCTCAAATTATTGTCCATCCTTGGGCCTCGATTCAACTTTCTTAGATGTAGAAGAAAATTGAATCACATCTTCTTGTTTGCTTTGTTCTGGATGCAATGTAATAGAAGAAGGCTTAGTTTCTCTAAAAATAACACTTCCACTATCTATTACCTTTTGTGCAATAGGATCCCAAAGTTTTTATCCTTTCACACCATAAATATATTCGATGAAGATACATTTCACAACCTTGTTCTCCAAATTTGTTCACTTCCCCTTTGGCACATGTGCATATGCCTCACAACAAAAAACTATAAGATGTCTTAATTAATGCTTGTGACCTGACCATGCCTCTATAGGTGTCTTATCGACAAGAGCTGATGTAGGAGACCTGTTAATCAAGTAATAGGCACTGGCAACAACTACATCCCAAAACCTTTGTTCTATACCAACACCACTCAACATACTCCTAGCCTTCTCCATTAGTGTTCTATTCATTCTTTCTACAACTCCATTTTATTGTGGAGGATACAGAGTTGTCTTCTGTCTATGAATACCACAATCTTTACAAAATCTATCAAAATCATTAGAGAAAAATCACCGCCATTATCAGTCCTTAAACATTTTATTTTCTTTCCAATGTACAACTCAACCTTTGCTTTAAATTCTTTAAATCAACTAAAAACTTCAGATTTACTCTTTAGAAAATATACCCATGTCCTTCTACTATAATCATCAGTAAATGAAATATAATATGTGGATTGACCAATCAAAGTAACATATATAGGACCAAACACATTAGAATGAATAACATCCAATACACCACAAGATTTATGAGAACTCAAGTAAAACTGAATGCGGTTTTGTTTTCCATAAATGCAATGCTCACAAAAATAAAATTCAAGATTACAATTGGATAGACCTTCAAAAAGGTTTTTATTTTTTAAGGTCCTTAGACCCTTTTCTCCAATGTGGCTAAGTTTCTAGTTCCATAACATAGTTTTCTCTACAGGTAACTTTGACTTTGAAGAAAGAACAACCTTGGCTACCCAAAAGCCATGACCATCTGGTGAAGGTGAAACCTTCACTTCTTCCATAGACTTGATTTTCACATAAGTACTATTGCACTCAATAGTGCATGCATCTAGCTTATACAATGTGCCATATCTGACACCTCTAGTAATCACCATGGCACCTTTGACCATCTTGCATCTTGCATCATAAAATACTACCTACACACCGGCATTTATTAGCTTTCTCACAGATAACAAATTTTACGCTAATCCAGGGATATGCAACACACTATTAATCTTTTTTATTCTACCATCAGGAAACCTAATTTTAACTTGACCATGACCAACAATGTCTAAATGAGAATCATCACCCAAGTACACCTTACTTCCATCAAATTCTTCATATTCACAAAATCAATCTATATTAAAGGTCATATGGAAAGATGCACTTGATTCAATTAATTGAGCATCAGTACCTGCATGATTTGCCAAAGTTGCAATGATTGCATCACCATCTTCCTTCTCAGACTTAGAATGAGAATCAAATTTATTCTTTTTCTTCTTCCTTCCTTCTTTGCATTCCTTACGAACATGTCCAGGCTTACCACAATTCTAGCAAATAACTTTGGACTTTCTAGAAGATTTAGATCTCCCCTTGGACTTGGATTTGTCACGCTTTTCATTCTTCTTTCCATATTTCTTAGGTATTCCTCAAACATTTAGGTCCTCCTTGGTAGTGATAGATACCTTCCTCCTCATCTCTTCAGAAAGAAAGTAACCCACCACATCTTTAGTATTCAATATTATAGAGTAATTCAAATAGCCATAACAAGAGAATCCCACAAATCAGGCAAAGAACAAAGCAAGATCTAACATTTCTCCTCCTCATCCATTTTGACACCAATTGATGCCAATTGAGCCACCAACATATTGAATGCTTCTATGTGGTCTATGATTCACCCACCCTCTTCCATTCTCAAGGAATACAACTTCTTCTTTAAGAAAATCTTGTTCACTAAAGACTTGGCCTGATACATCTCACCAAACTTCTTCCATAGTTTTTGTGCAGTGGTCTCCTCATGAACATTAATTAAAATAGAGTCTACCAAGCACAATTTGATTAGACACTTAGCTTTATAGTCCATAAGATCATATTGAGTAGCCTGAGTAGGATCTACAAGCCTTGAAACATTCTCATCAACAACATCCCACAAATCTCGATCTATTAACAAATCCTCCATTTTTAGCTTCCACATCTCAAAATTATTTCCAGAAAATTTCTCCACCTCTATTCTCCCTTATGAACTTGTCATCTAAAAATTTCTACAAGAAGATCACAAATTGTCTTTTGCACAAGCTCCCACTCAAATCTGGATTAGTTCAAAAAACCCAACAACCCACAACTGAAACCAAAGGTGATCAAGCTCTGATACCACTTGTAAGGAAGCTAAGGTAGTATAACAACTACCTACACTAATCTTGAGAGGAGAATAATGAAAAACTTTACAGATCTTTAATAGTTAAAAAAACTTAAATAGCATACCATGACACAGTGATTTATGTGGGGAAAACCCTTTTAGGAGAAAAACCCCACACTTCAAAATTCATCCAATATATTATTCAGTAAATCAAAAAGATTACAATATAATTGCAAAGCAAGCTTCTCACAAGAGTATCACCCCTTAGAGATTGAGAGACAACATGACCACTATTAGAATCTTAGAATACATCACCATATCTTTTGCAACCATAATCCAATGCCCTCATAAAATAGGTTTACATTCTAGGGAAAGACAGGCCAACAAAATATCCACCATTAGATCTAAAACCTAATAATGTATGGTTCAAATTTACAAAATATCATTTATTTAATATATGTCAGCCATTTTATGAGTTTTCCTAAAAAATTTAACATACTCACATTTTTCCATTTGCTGTGATTGTATACACCTATTGTCGTAACTAGGAACAATAAATTGTTTATAATTGCTAGGTTGAGACACATTTTCCCAACAAATATTTTCTTATGATTTATCTTGTTACTCGTCCCCATTTCGAGGACCTCTCGATGATGTCTCAATGATTTAGAGAGAAAGGAATGGGGCATCGATCATTATCTTTCATTTGTTGTGTTTGTGGGTATTCTTGTAAAATAATCTTGGCGCATACTTTCTTATTTGTATGTAGGAAAGTTGTTTAGAGTAAATTGTTGACTATTTGTTGTGTTTGTGGGTATTCTTGTAAAATAATCTTGGCACATACTTTCTTATTTGTATGTAGGGAAGTTGTTTAGAGTAAATTGTTGACTATTGTGTATGCTTTGGTTTGAGATATTTTGAACTTATAAACTACATTCCAATGAGGTTTTGATATGTCAAGGTGTGAACAAGTACTATCCTATCTATCTACAGAGTGAAATTCCATCACACTATATACAACACTATCCTAGTTTTCAATACCATGATGCATCATGTTTATGTGTTATATTAGACATAAGGAATGGCAGAAAGTCCCAATCTTGAATATGAGAAAATCATCCATCTCATCACCATAAACTAATAAAGCTTTGATAGATCACAAAATTATTATACTTTTGAATCAATCTCAAAATCAATGGTCAAATTCATTCATCTTATTCTTCTATCTTCTTTTCCACGCTAACTTGGTATCATGATAGTCAACAAAAACCATCAAATGCATCCATCCCACATCCACAAACCATTAGCATACACACATCCCACATCTGCATATCATAAATAATGACATCATCATTATGGGAAACAAGAAAGAGAAAAGTATATCCATCTCATAGCATGTCATAAAAGGATACTAAAAAAGAAGATAACACATCCATTGTATTGCATCCATTGCATCCATACATAATCATAACACATAAAATAAATAAAACATCACATCACATCATATATCCACATCGAGCCATATCATATATATATATATATATATATATATATATATATATCTCAAAAAATTAATGTCATGATACAATATCAAAATCAATGTGTATCAGTATCATCAAATATACATATAAAGGAGGCTATAAAAATGAGCCTATGAATGTGTATTTGTATAATAAACCAGTCTATACATAAAGTATCTATATGGAGGCTATCCTCTACTAGCTCGATCCCCATGATGGGATTGAACTTGCTGATGGCTCATATCTCTTGGTTTTCTAATAGATGGAGGACCATATGAAGCCCTCAATACAACCCCACTCCTTTGCGAGTAGTTCGGTTGTTAAATATCTTTGGGAACATCCCGATGATACAAAGTCATGTAGTAGATAGCCTTTGAAATTGCATCTCAGTACATCCTAGCAACCACCACCTTTCCTTGGGAAACAACTACAATAACCTCCAATTTTTGTTGTTTCACAATCTCTTGGGCTAGTTGTAGGTCCAACTACTATCACAACTGTACCTCTTAATCTCTCTCCACTATCATAGCCTGCAACTACTATCACAATTGGTCCCTCTTTGTGGTAAGAGATAGAATCTTCCCATCCCTCAGATCTGGCCCTGATGGCTACTATGGTTGATTTGGCTACTGGTGGGCCTGGTGCCCCTAGTCTTGCCCTACTTGCTCTCCCTAACTTGAAACCTGTACTTTCTATTGGTTGGTTGTTGTCGACCCTTGCCTCTATCATGACCCATGCATTATCACTCCATTGGGTCTATCAATCATGTCGATTCTCTCCACCATGCATCATATGTCAAGCTGGACCCTACATCTGGTAGTCCCTAATCATATGCCCATGGGCATGAAACCGACAGTCTAAAATCATTGATCACAACATTTGGCTCAATTTGTTGTCTCCACTCCACCTCTCTTTGAGATTGGGAAAAAAAAATATATAATCCTCTAGGGGCACATCTTGGATCTCCCCAAACTATCATGCCACATGGGCAGGTAGATACTGCTCAATCATAGTATGCTCCTACCGCTGGATGTAGTGGGTATGCTTGGAAAAGAAGAGCCATTGTTGATCGCCATACCATGCTGACATATGAAGCCACAACCACCATTTGAAAATGGTCATATCGTCTATGACCCTCCATCAGTAGGGAATACCTGTGGGCCCAATGTGTTGCAATGTCATAGCCATTTGGTACCAGAAAATGATGGGCTCATCCTCATGTATATTTTCCAGAACCACAATGGGTCTCAAAACTACTATGTGCTCATAATCCCATATGTGTAGAAGTGTGATGCCACCTCCAATGCCTCTCCCCTAGTAGTAAAATTATTGATGCATATTGTGATGCAACGAGGCCAACATAACTGAACCCCATGCATACAAAGTAGTCTTGCAAATCATACCGTGTCATGCCATCCCCCAACCTAGACTAAAACCTTTTCCCCATTGGTCTAGGGCAATAGGACTAGAAATCAACACAACCATGACCAATTTGAAAATAGGTACCTATTTGCGATACAGGTCCAAGTTGATCTAGGAACTCACTAGAATGATGTCATCTACACAAAAAAATATAGTAACATGCATCCCTCCTAGCATCTATGTTGTAAATGGCATGCTCCCCATGAATGAGAAGCCAAAGGATCCACCACACATCCTCAAGTGTCACTATGGCCTCACCAGTGGGAAAATGGAATGAGGATGTCTTGCTGTGCCATCGCTTGATCAACGCCATCATCATCACTAGGTGGGTACAAATCTCTGACATGAAGGCAATGAACCCTAATCCAAGAGCTCCCAGGTGCTCCACCACCAAATCATCAAAGTCATGTATCACTGATAGAAGCTTAGATCGATGCTCACAAGACATTAGGGGCTGAATATCCTCTTGCATGCATCACACACATAGTGTCAATTTTCCTAAAACTTGGAAACTGGTTACAATATGAGTGTTTGAATCTAGAACATCAATAGCATCGCTATTTCTAGGGTGCATCACTATACTCTTTTTGGGGGTGCGTCACCATTTTGTGATGCACGTTGCTATACTAAGTAGCATATTGATATTTCTATGCATCGCTATACCAAAATTGGTAGGTGCATCACTATTTTCTAAGTGCATCGTCATTTCTCAATGGCACCATTGAAACCGAAAACCCCTGCATGCTACTCTTTGATAGGTGTGTCATCCTAGATAGGTGCCTCGCTGGACACAAATTTTTAGGTGCATCACTATACACTAAGTGTGTTGCTATAAAATTAATAGTGACATCGACCAATTCCTAATGCATCATAATACAACGATGCCCTTAGAGACCTAGTTTCAAAACCCTAATAAATACACCAAAATGCGTAAATCGAGGAAAGTTTCGAGTCACATACCTGGGGTCCTACGTTTGCTCAACGTTGGAACTCTCACACTCGATCAGAAAGGTGAATGGGAAGCACACATATTTCCATCTTGCCAAGCTATCAATGCTCAAATCATAGAAAATCTTTAGAGTGTGAATGCACAAATGAACTAAAAGTGACCCTTTAACCCATATTTATGCCTAAAAATGAAAATCTAGGGTTTTTTCCTATTTTTACCAATTTCTAAGCTAAGCAACTTATTTTGCAATGTTTTTGAACATGTTTTCGCATCCACAAGCCTTTTTTGTCAAGAGAACAACCCAAAATTCAATTTTTTTGCTCAATCTCTCAAGGGGATAGGGTACCAACTTATTTTACTTCTGTTGGGGCAACAATGGGGCTATAATGCCCCACCAAGCAACCCCAAAGGATACTAATATATTTAACATTTATGGCACCAATTTTTTTTTAAAAAAAGTACTAACATGCTTCATAATAATCATATATCACATGAAATGAGACTAAACATGAACTACATATAACATATCCCTTGGGTTTACATGATTGCATAACTTTTCACAACAATATCATTACATCACATGTAAGGTAAGTATACACTAGTAACCATAAGATAACATGAACATGGACAATACATTAATCAAGGATTACAATATTACAATGTTGCTTCCCAACATGAATGGGCAAGATACAATAAAATGGAATGATACATTTGAAATGGAGTACAAAGCTACAATACTGGATCCAACTCTAGTTCAACTTAGGAGTCACTGCAAGGTACAATTTCACACTTCTCGATCGATGATTGGGGACCCAATGGGGTGCATAGCATGTTCCACCCAACCACATGGACCCAAAGGCCCACCCCCCATGCTAAGAGATGACAATAAGGACCCCAACAATAACCATCAAACAGAACAAGGATACAAGACTTCACAACAAGATCCACACTAACATAAGGCAATCTCAGCACAAGATATAACCAACACAAGATGTGTCCAACATAAGGAATAACCAATAAAGCATCAACATACAAATGCCAACATGTGCTTCTAGAGGCCCAAGAATAACATAGAGGGAAACAAAGCATACATGGTTGTTAAAGGAAGAGTGTCATTACAATGTTGCAGGGGTTACCCTGGAGAATCTTCCTAGGCCCCGGCCCCCAACTTGGGTTACCCTGGTGACCTCTTACAAAACCCGGCCCCACATGCAATTCAATACGGAATCGATTATCTTTCATAAAGACAAGATAATGATCTTGCCATTCCAGGCCTTCTCGACTCATTCCCAAGTCTAAACTAGCCCTTGAGTCAATGAGCGAGGCATAATTATCAAGTTAAATATTTTAGACTGCCCATTTCCCTAATACACTAATTTAGTTTCCACTTATTAGACTAATTCCACATGAGTTACCCAGGCACCACTTTGTGTGCCGGCCCCCATGAAGAACCACTCCCCTACTAACAACATATCTCAAAAACTCAAATGGAAAGCCAACTTGCTCAAGAAATGTAATCCAATAAAATAGCTGCACCAAGAGAGGCATGCACCATCTCGTGATAGGAATTTCAAGGTAACGAAAACCACATTCAAATGCAAGGTTCTAGGCACATAAAAACAATCCAAGTGCAAGATCAATCCATCATCAAGTACTAGACAGAATCATATAACCACTTGCTTTCAGGTGAAACAATATTAAACTCAATAAATACACTGGGCTTGATATGGGTTACCCAAGGCAATCCTCTTAGGTCATCGGCCCCCATACCAACCCTTGCAAAAATATAAAATAAAAATCATATCCCCTCTATCCTCTGGAAGACAACAAATCCAATAAACATAAAAAAAACCACCACTTCTATTAACAACATAATATTCAAAAGAAACAACCAACCCGACATCTACATCATATTCAAAGCTACAATCAAACATTAATAGAACCTTGGAAAATCATAATTTACACATCACACAATACTCAACAAAAATTTACTAATAATCAATTATTATGAAATCAACAATCATTGGACTTCTACTCTATATCATTTAAATATTAAATTCTTCTTTTGTCTTCATATAATAAAAGCAATTCCCTTCTATTTCTAATCCACTTTCTAGTCTACTACTACATCCTTAATAATTTAAACATCTTTTATAATAATACCCATCCACTTACATATTCTCATTTTATATTCTTTATTTAAATAACATCTTCTTTCAACAAACCACCAATTTATCTACTTAAACAGATACACATATAATATCAATATATTTCAATCTAATAAACAATTATAAACATTTAATCAACTATTATTTTTAATTTTATATTTCGATACTATAGATAAAAGAGAAACTATACAACTCCCAAGACTCCATTTAATCTCCAAGCTAGTTGCAGTTTTCAACCTAGGTCCCAACCATCATACCACAATCTAACATACAGTTATAAGATTCTAAGGACAAATTTAATTTTTAGACTCTTCATTGCACTAAAGTGGAATCTCAATGACCAAACCATCATAGAATTTTAAGCACCTCAGACACTGATTTCAATGTAACGGTCAAGTGTTGTGGCTAAGACATATTGACAACGGAATTAGAGAGATTATCTAAACCTCTACAACATTCTATTTTCAAGTGTTGCGGATGTGACAAGTTGCCCAAGAATTCAGTTAGGTATTTCAAATCTCTTCTGCCTTCTATGTTCTAACGCTGTATCAGAGAGAGGTTCCAAACGAATCAGGAAGGTTTAATGAATCTATACCCCCTCCTATGTTCAAGTGTTGGAACTAGAGCAGATTGTGAATGAATTTTGGAGACTTATTTAAACATCCACTCCTTTCTATGTTCTAAGCGTTACAATTGTAACAGGTTGCTAATGAAATCAAGGCAGTAATTTAAACTGTGATAATATTTTACTTTAAGTGCTGCTATTGTGATAGATTGTCATCCGAATCAAGGAAAAATTGACTAACACAACAATGAAGACAATAAGGAAATTCAAGTGTAAAAACAAGTACACAGATGGGAATGCATGCAAGATGAGTGAGTAAATACAAGGTGCCAGAGTTTTTTGCAAGTCATGAATTGCATTACATATGTCCCTGATCTATTCCTATGTTACCAGCTCAAGAATACAAGCACTCATTCGTTTAAACTCAAGAACAGGGCAGGCAGAGAATTTACACTTACAAGTCTTATACATTATGCTATGTCAGAAAGGGAAAAGAATCATTTGTCAGCCAGCATATCAACAACATTTAAAAGTGTACTCCAAAGAGGTCTAAGTGATAGTAATGAGTTGAATATTTAGTATGTCAGTATATATAAAGTATCAAATCCAAAAATGAAATTATGGAGATAAATTCGAATGTAATCAAGGCTGAATGTAAACAACAGGGAATTTGACATGGAAAACTCATCTTATCTCATATCATTCTTGTAGATGTGGGCAGGCATGGTGAGATTTAAATAGCAAGAGTGGAACAAAAAGTAAAGGGTTCATACTATACCTTGATGCACAAATCGCCAGGGCTGATAATAAAATATGAAACTAAGTGTGGCATACAAATAGCGTATCTTAGTGACAGGGTAATCAAAATGCACAAGAACAACTATCAACATCAAATAAGATGCAGAGGAAACAACATTAAGTAAAGAAGACAAACTATTGAATGTAGACTACAAGCAATATAGGGTAATGGGAACATAGAACAGGCTCATGAACAGTTGGAAAAATCCACCTAGTGGTTTGAGGGAAAACCAAATGTAGTGGAAGGATCTGAAGCTTTTATTGATGATCAAGGAACAGGTTTAGAAGAAAAAAGGAGACACAAGTGGCTATTCCAAGAAAATTTCCTTCCTATCTGAGGAAGATGAAGTCTTTCTAACATATCTCCCGCGATTTTATTGTTATGCAAATATGTCTAACAGAGTCCTCATTTAGCTGCTCCCATTATGTACTGATGGATAACTAAGTAAATTTTATTAACACGAACAAAAATTAATTTCACATGAAACATTATTTCTCTAAGTTATAGGGAGAGTATATATATCATATTTCCACCTAATGCACAGGTGCTATAGCATGAAGATTAAATAACACTCATATTAACTTGCTACCTAATATACTTGGATTCCTTTTGTCTTGCAAAAATTACTCTGACCTATATAAGTCGTAAATCCCCAAAAATACTATTTCAAGAGAAGCATACTTACCAGGTGCATAACCAAATGGATTGAGTCTGTAACGCGTGCACTGCTATCTTGGAAATCACCCAGACGTATACAAGCTTTTCCCCATAAACATTTCTAAATAGCTCCTCCAATCATGGAGGAAATGGTGCTCTGAACACAGCTTAGATTCTACACAGATTGAGCCTTGAAGTCAAACACGCACCTCACAACAATGGGCAGCGTACCAGTGATAAACCCCAAAACCACTCTCCTTACAATTGCTTCTTTTTTTTTCAGGCGCAATCCTCAATAATGGCCAAAATAGTGATCTTCCAGACCAAGGGTTGTATTTTTTTTCTTTCCCCAAAGAAAGCCTGCATACCCCATTCTATTAATGAATGACAATCTCCCCGAAAAGGGATAGTTGAGATCCTCTAATTACTCCCCCCAAATGTCATGCACCCAATGCAAGCTCCTCCTCCGTTTACCAAGTCGAACTGTTACAAAAACGTTACATGCCATCCTCCTATCTTTACGTATTGATTTATTAAAGACCACTAAATGCCTGCCATCATTTATTTATTTTTACTTAATCATTTATTTGAATGCTCGTCTCCGACTCTCCAGTACCGAAAATATCCCTCACATTTAATTTTTGTAATAACTCCCATTACCAAACAAATCATTTACTAGTATTTAAATTTTATTTTAGTTTATTATATTTATTTATTTATATTATCATATTTAGTGAACCTTTTATTAATCAATTATTTATCAAAACACTTTTATTCATTAATCAAACAATTTTCAAATCAAATAACCCAACCAGCAAACAAACTTACTCAAAATGTCCAGAGGGACCAATACGGAGGGGCATTACAGGGGCATCCAAAAAAAAAAAGGAATTTTAAAATTTTTGATCTGAGCAACAATTTTAATAATCATTTTCAAACAAGCTTTGTAACAAACTTTCAAAGTTGTTACAAAGTGTGTTTGTTTGAATCATTCTTATCCCTTGATCTTTCCTTGATCCATGTTTCATCCTTCTCTCATTATTGGCCATTGATTGATAAAATTGATCCAAGCCCTTGATTCTTCATTTACTCTCCTATAAATACATCACCATTTGGAGAGAAATGGATTCCATATTTTGATAAAAAAGTTATGTTGTTGAAATTCATACTCACTTGCATCCATATTTCATATTTGATAGCATTTTATATTAAAGCTTCATCCATTTCACTTAAGCATCCATTAATAGCTTCCATGGTAACTTAGTTTGCATCCATTTTAGCATAGTTTAAATCCATATCTTGAATATTTGAACTTTGTTTCCATTTAGCATAGCTTGCATCCATCTCCATAAAGCATTGTAGCACTTAGCATTCACTTTATCATGTTAAACTAGTTTCATAACATGTTTTGTTCATCTATCATCAGTTTTGTCAGTTTTCTTCAATAAAACCAATTGGAACAAGCTCATATTATCCAAGGGATTGGGAGAGGGTCTCCATTCCACATCATTGTGACCTAGCTCCCCAAATAGGTTAAGATTCAAGGTCTTAGAATAGTTTTCCCTTTCGTTTTCATGTTGATTTCATGTTATTTTATTGGGTTCTTGTTCTTCATAATTTCAAATATCTTATTGGCATAATTTCTTAGGGGATTAAATAAGGTTTAAATTCATTTGGATCTAACATATTTAGTTCATACTATGACTTTCATCATAGGTTGAAAATAGTGTTAGTATTATGGTTAGGGTTACAATAAGATTTATTGTTCATTTTAAAATTAGGGTTAGTGTTAAGGTTAGAGATAGAGTTAGAGTTAGGGTTAGAGTTAGAATTATTGAGTGTTAGGGTTAGGGTTAAAGTAAGAGTAATATTTAGGGTTACAATTATAATTAGTGTTAGTTTCAAAATTAGGGTTAGGTTTAGGGTTTAATTCCAACCTCAACTCTAATTATATCCTAACCCTTATCCTACTTTTAACGCTAACCCTAACTATAACCCTAAGTATACTTGTAACTCTATTCATAATCCTAATTATAATAACAACCTTAATTATAACAATAAACCTAAATAAAATATAACCCCAAGCCTAACCTAACTTTAACCCTAATTTTAATTGAATCATAAAAGCAGTGTTAGCATTATGGTTAGGGTTACAATAAGAATTATTGTTCATTTTAGAATTAGGGTTAGTTTTAGGGTTAGAGTTAGAGTTAGGGTTTGAGTTAGAATTATTGAGTGTTAGGGTTAGGGTTAAGATTAGGGTTACAATTAGAATTAGTGTTAGTTTTAAAATTAGGGTTGGGTTTAGGGTTTAATTCCCCTTTGTGATACAATATACCCTAGGAGCTTGCCTGATGTGACCCCAAAGATGTAATTTTTTGGATTTAACCGCACTTTGTACTCTTCAAGCCTTTCGAAGATGGGTCCCAATACTTCTATGTGCTCCTTTCTCATTGTCAACTTAGCTAGAATGTTATCCACATAGTCTTCAATAGTTTTGTGGATCATGTCATGAAAGATCAGTGTCATTGCCCACTAATAAGTTGCTCTAGTATTCTTTAACCCAAATGGCATCATATTCCAACAATAAGTTCCCCATAGACATATTAATGCTATTTTATGTTGGTATTCCTTGGAAATTATTATCTATTTGTATCTTGAGAATCCATCCATAAGCAATAAAATCTCATGTTGAAAAGTTAAGTCCATAATGATATCAATGTTTGGGAGAGGGAAATCATCTTTAATACATTCTTTTTTCAAGTCTCTAAAGTTAGTGCATATTTTGATGCCCCCAGTGGGTTTAGATACTAGCACTAGGTTGGAAACCCACTTAGGATAGTCTATTAGTTAGATAAATATGATTCCAAGGAGTTTATGCAATTCTAGTTTAACCAATAATGGTATTTGGGGGTGCATCTTTCTCAGTTTTTGCTTTATTAGTTTAGCTTCAGGATACGCTGCTAGGTGGTGTAAAACCACTTCAAGATCTAGGCCAGACATATTTGTATAGGACCATGTAAATTTTTCCTTTTTCTCTTTTAAGAATGCTGCTAAGTTCATTTGTTCTTCATCCAATAGTGACTCTGCATAAAAGGTGATCTATGGTGTTTCCTCTATCCCTATAGTCATTGGGTTAACTTTCTCTAAGAGTATGGTTGACTTCTCTAGATGCATTGCACTAAGAGGAAGATTGAATCCCTCATCCTTCTATGCCTCAGAGATGTTTTCACCATCAGATGTGTCTATTATTTTTACTATTTTATGATCAAAAAGTTCCACCGTGTGGTTTTCAATTAAAGATCGATATGTGATTCTCATATCATTTATTTTGTGATTTAGGGATTCAATCGCTTCCCCATAGTAGGCTTATGTATCTAGTTCTATATCAAACCCTACTTTGTGATCCCCATATGGAAAGTTTTCATGGAGTCCCATAAATTTGAAGATCACCTTATCATTTTCGAATGAGTCTAGAGTATGTGGTCCTCATTGGTCCTAGTTAATGAGTTGAGGGTATACTAGCTTTAGTTCAGTGATTTTTTTGCCTAGAGCAAAGGATGTGGTAGTGATCATGAATATCGAGGTATCCTCATACAAGTTAGTGACGTTAAGGGTAAATCCATCAATGGTATTATCATGTGATGTAGGTAAGCAAGAGGAATGTTAAACTTGTTTAATAGAAGCACCCTTGCCAAGAATGGTCACTGTTATCATCTGAGATCGCACCATGTTGAACCTGATGTTCAACACCTCAGTGTAACATGGGAAGACCTCCAAAGCTATGGGTCACTTTATAGGCAAAGTTCAACCTCTGGAGAAGGTCGACTTCCTTTTGTGTCACCTAACTACTAATTCTATAAAGGGAAAGGGAGAAGGATAATGTATTAAAATGAAAATTAAATCCTAAGGTGATACACTGAACTGATAAGAGCAATGGAATACTTAGGTTACACTTGAATACTAATGATGGACATGGGATGCACAACAAGATTTTGTAGACTATGCATACAAAGAGGTTTGACATGCACACACTTTCAAGAAGGAAAAGCAGACTTTCACAAATTAAAAGCTCATGTGCAATTGAGTAAACATAGTTTATAACCTACATGATACTACTTTTGCAAAGAAAGGAATGCTAACATGAAACAAAGCTATAAGGAAAAGAAAGATTTCACTAAGTAGCTTGATGAATCACTTAAAAATGCACAATACTTCACAAGAACCAGAAGGCAAAAAATGAACCATCAATAGTAACCAAGGTAAACTTTATATAACATGCTCCAAAATGAGTTACAGAAAGTTTGCTAATGTAAGAGAGGACTGGAAAAAGTCACAGACTTTAGAAAAAGCATCCCCAAGAACCCCTTACAAAGAGGAAAAAAATGCCTAATATACAAAAGTGTGTCGGCCCCCAGGGCTTACAAAAAATATCTGGCTCTGAAAGATCTTCCCTTAAATCTTTTCATGTAGTTAATTTTGCATTCAAGTGTAACCTCGCTGTCCATGTCGGTGTGAAAAGATTTTCCTTGGAGAAGCCTTCAAATCTTTAGCAACATTAATTCTTCTATCTCTGTGTCCTCCTTGAACCTCTTCAGTTGAGATGCCTTGAATGCTTCTGACTTCCGAGCAGATCCATGTTGATTCACATTCTATTGATCTTCTGGGCACTGGTCGAGCTGCCAATGATTCACCCGTAGCTCTCTCTAATTGGCTAGGCACATTCCACATGGATTCCCCTATGGTCAAAAGCTTGTTCAATTAGAATCACATCTCGGCGAGACACTAGAAGTGTCTCACTGATGCGATTATGCCCCTCTGCAGCTATCAGCATAACATGGAACTGTCGATGAGAGTTCTTATCGAGCTTCAAAAGTCATAATGATATCCCTGAAACCATTGATGAGAAACAACTCTTTCGCTAAGAAATCATGTCGAAATCCCCATTCTTTGGTGAACTCCTTCATTTTGGGGAGACCCTGATCGGTCACTAGGACATCACAATGATGACACCTTTTTTCCCCCAAGCTCCAAACTCTTTCGGCAAGAGTCCACCCTGTCGGCTAGACATCTTAGCGAAAGTGCAAACCTTCAGTGAGCTCACTTTGC
Organism: Sequoia sempervirens; assembly: GCA_007258455.2. NCBI lineage: Eukaryota > Viridiplantae > Streptophyta > Pinopsida > Cupressales > Cupressaceae > Sequoia > Sequoia sempervirens. The sequence continues at coordinate 72,078 of VDFB02091712.1, read as the reverse complement.
TTTGGGGAGACATCCCTGTGTCAATGAGACATCATGGTGAGCTCCCTCATTCTCTTGAGCTCAAAGATTTCATTCGGTGAGACACTGGCGAGTTGAGAAAACTTCATAGCGAGGTTCAATTGTCATATTGATATCCACTTCCATCACTGAGACCAAACCATGTTGACAAGACATTGCTCCAATGGCTGGAAGTTACATCAATATCATATATGTCAGGGAGACCTTCTACATTTTTTGAGACCTTAATGCGAAGCTCAACCACTTCCCCGGGCTCAAACATCCCTTCGGTGAGACACTAAGCCCTTGATGAGACATTATGTCGATATCAATTTCTCTCAGCAAGGCCTTTGCCAGTTGCCAAGACATCCTGGCGACTTGACCTTCCTTTTGGTGAATTGGGATCCCGTCGGGGTGACTCTCATGTGTTGGCAGGACTTCCTGCCAAGCTTCTCACATTACACCAAAGGCACAAGGCATGTTGACGTGACTTTTCATTATCGATGAGACTTCCTACCGAGCTCACTTCCTTTCAACGATGCTGCTTCCCTTCAGTGAGACATTGCTCGTCACTGAGACATCTTGGCTAAGCCCCATATTGTCGTTGACACCCTAGCATGTCAGCCAAACATTTCCCTGAGATGACCATCCTATGCCGTGAGTACTCCATTTCGGTGTGAATTCGCTTGATTGGCTAGACCCTACGCTGAGACCTTACCTTCTGGCAAACTTGGATCTTCATTCGGGGAGACCCCTCCTTGTCGGCAAGAGCCCATACCGAAATCATTTTTTTTTCCGACGCCAACCTTGTGAGCTACTATTGCCGAGACATCCCAAGCAGAGAGATACAAAACTTCATAGTGACCGAGATGTCCTGGCGACCACGAGGATTTCAAACAAGTATGACCCAAAGTTGGTCGGCAAGACCCTTGGGGAAGTCTTGCCGAATTTATTCCTTCAAGGGATTTATGCCAAATCAGAGTGAGGGATCCCCTCTAATAGACCTCTTTGTGACTTAGCATTAGATGCATGACTCTTCCCTTGCACGAATGCTCCATTTGGACCTCTTGAACATCTGCCACATGATTTATCCTGCATGATTGAGCCCGTGGGTGAAAATTGGGTAACAGTAACTTTTCTAGTGGTACATATTAGACCAAGATTCTTTGGTCGTAGGAGCAAAGGGTTCTAGAAAACCATTGTCATTATACCCCAACTTCTCATTCTTTTTATACCCCCACCCCATCATTACCTATAATCCTTTGTTATCATCTTCCATTGGAAGGACTAGCACATGTCTATCTTCTTGATATAATAATTTGGATACATCTTTATTAATGGCCTCTTTATTCAAATCTTCGCACTTGGTAAAAGTGGTAGATGCTACCTTCATTGTCTCAACTACCTTTTTGATAGGTTGGGGCTTCTTGTGAGATTTAGGGGAAAGAGGTAACTCTCCAAGAATAAAAGTATCCTTCTTCAAATTATAATCTCCACATCCATTATCCTTGATCACTTCTTTGATGTCTAGTATCCTCTATATGATGGGTGTTTTGGATTTAGAGGTAGATTCTAGGGAAGATGGGTCAATGAATGAGGAGGACGTGGGCCCTCTATAATTTTTAGGTACTTTTGGGATCTTGTAGAATTTTTCTTCAAGGTTCTTGCAATAATAGAATGGCTTAGTATCACCATGGATTGTAACTTCTTTGTCCTCATTAGGAAATTTGGCACATTGGTGGTATGTAGAGGCTATTGCTTGCATGGCATGGATCCATGGTCAACCTAGAAGAATGTTGTAAGGAGGATCAATATCAAGAACTTGGCATGTGGTTTTAGCAATGGTAGGTCCTACTTGGATAGAGAGCTTTATTTTTCCTTGAGACATCTATTCTTGATCATCATATGCCCTTATAGTACGCCTTTTGTCTTTTCAATGGCATCTTCAAAGTAACCCAATTACTTTATTAACTAAAGGGTACAAATATTTAGATCAACACCTCCATCCACCAAGACTCGTTTGACTTTTTTCTTGTGAAAAATGATCTCAAGTTGCAATGCATGATTGTGTGATAGTTGTGTTGGGAGGTCTTGTTCAGAAAAGTTGAGGAGATGGGGAGTGGTGATGTGTCCTATCATAGCTTAGAATTTCTCAGTATCAAGATCCTTGGATACAAAAGAAGTAGAAAAATCCTTTCTAAGACATCCCTATGCACGGTGATAGTTTTAGTAACTCCAGGATGGATATCTGGGTAGGGTTCTTCTTTAATTGGTCCAGGAGACTATAACTGCTAGGGTTCGACTTCAGAGGTGTGGGTTGTGCCCTAGGTTGTGATGAAGCTCCTTGGATTATGACCTTTCCTTGATGTGTGGTGACTCCAAACTCCACACTAGGTCCCTTGATGGTGATGACCAATATGAAATTATTGCAAGATGCAACCATGTTGATATACAAATGACCTACATTTGTGTAATCCTTCTCTTTGTTATTGTTGTTACCCTTGTTATAATCCGACATCGGGTTCTTGTATATTTTGAGATTTTGGTTCCCCATTTTTTGATTGATAGTCACGTTTGCATTTTCAATTAGATCTTGGATGATGCTTTTCAGTTTCATGTAGCTTATTGTCTTGTGTCCTTTGATCTTATGGAAATCACAAATATCCTTCTCGTTATACCATGGTGGTTTAACTTGAGGTTCTTGGTAATTTTGATAGTTTGGGAGCACGATTAGATTGGATTGCACCAAATTTTGCATTACTACTTCAATAGGTTCCCCCAATGGTGTGTATTTATGCTTTTGAGTGTGGTTTTCCTAGGGAGTGGTCCTCTTTGTGTGTTGGCATTGTTGACTTGGTTTTTTTGCAGCTATGTGTTTATTTGTTGCATATTTTATTTTGTGTTCATTGGTTGGTTGGTTGTTTGTCTGGGAGCACTTAGGACCACTTTTGCATCAACAACACCATCGTTAGTTACATTCTTGTTCTTGGCCCATACACGGGGCTTGTCATTGGAATTAGTAAATGGGAGGTTGTCCTTGTATGCTCGTGTGTTTCCTTGTGCAATAAGGGCTCTTTCAATGTTAAGGGCCCTATGGATAAGATCCTCATATGATGTGACACATTGCATTTTCAATTGAAAGGATAGATCTATGTCTACATTAGCAATGATAATCCCTATTTTTATTTTTATTTTATTCAAGGGGTAAACGCTTTTGAACCAGAACTATGAACCAGAATACAACCATTCAACAATAGCACCCCAATGGGGTTTGAACCTTGGTGGCAAGAACAACAATGCCACCTTTAAACCATCACACCATGCCAATGCCGGAAATGATAATCCCTATTTGTTGCTCTTCAAGAATAGGCCATTTTCTTTTTCTAGCTCTCTACCTCAACCGTTGTAAGAAATTTGTGAAGGATTCACCCTTGTTTTGTTTTAGGGTGTACATCTCTTCCAATCGTACTTCCATGTATAGATTGTAGGAGAAGTGATCCACAAACCGATCGATTATATATTGGAAGGTTTGAATTATCAGAGGTAAATGTGAGAACCAATCTATCATTGGGCCTCCCAAACTATGTGGAGAATGTTGCATTAAATAGGAATCATTGTAAGAAACTTCCATACATGTTACATAAAACTCTTTGTTATGATCCACTAGATTTTCCTATCCACTATAGTTGTCAAATTTTGGGACTTCAAATATGGGTGGGAAAGGTATCATCATGATGTTTCTATTAAAGGGACTATATGTACACAAGTCCCATTGCACATGTGGTTTCTTTGTTTTCCCCATTTGGATGTCTTTGATTTTTTGTGTGAGCACCTTAATTTGCGAGGAAAAAATGTCTTGTAGATTTGGTGGGGGAGCATATATGTGTTATATTTTGGGATGGTAGATGAGTTGTAGGTGGGATTTTGATATGGGGGAGTGTTATATGGGGTGTATGGTGGATTTTGATATTATGTAGGTGATGGTGATAGTGGTGGAGGTGTGTATGCTCCTTGTATATTTGGGTTGAAGATGTTTTGTTGTGTTTGTGTGTATGATTAGGGGTTGTAGTACAAGCCTTGTTGTTGTTGTTGTGCAAGAACAGTTTGTTGTTATTGATTGTATTGTTGTGCTTGTAGTTGGGCTTGTTGTTGGGTTGTTGTTGAGCTAGTTGTTGTTGGGCTTGTTTTTGTTGTGTTGGAAAGTAAGCTTGTTGTTTTTGTGCTAGCACTTATACTTGTTGTGGTTGTTTATCTATGATGGGTTGTTGATAAGCCCATGCATTTTGTCCTTGGGATTATAAAATGATGTTTTGTTTTGGGACAAATTGAATTATTTGCATATATTGGCTTGTGATATTCTAATTTTTTGGGACATGTGGTGGTTGTTGAGGGACCATGATATGAGTCATTTGTGAGTTGATTTGATTGTGGGGTGGTTTCTATATGATGATATTTTGAGGGTTGGACATTAGATTTAGATTTGGTGCATTTTTTCCTTGATTTTGTTCTATCATTCCTTGTAAAATTTAAGATTGGGGTGAAGGATTGTAGGTTTGGGCTCCCATTTTATTTTGCATTACTTCTGGGACCAAAGATTGAGATGGTGGAACTTGTTGTTGCGATATTAGTGGTAATTTTTATCTTTGGATCAATTGATTGGAAGGTTCCCTTGAATTTTTTGATGTTGAGGGTTCTCATAGGTTTTTTCTGATTTGGGGGTAAGGTGTTACCTTTGTTGATGGGATTTATGACCAATAGGTTTCCTTGATTGATGGGATTTTTGAAAAATGGGTTTGATGTGTTTTTTGGGTTGGTTTGAGTGGCTTGTGGAATCAATTGTTTTGATGTGTCAATTGGGGGGTTTGATGTTTGACCTTGTTGTGTTAAGGGTTGACCTTGTGTGATGGTGCTCACTTTCCCTTGTTGTTCCACTTGTGATACTTCACTCACATGACTTTGTATAATGTTAGGAACACTTTGGGTACTTGTGGTGGTGGAAGAATATGGTTGGACACTAAATTTTGGTGTCCAATATATGTTTTGGGGAAGGGTTGTGTCTTGTGTACCAAAAATTGTGTTGCTTCCTAGATTGGGAGTGAGACCAATGTTGGTTCCTAGTTGAGTTGCAAGACTAGAAGTTAATGGTTGACTTGGTACAAGTGATGAAGTTGGTTGAATTATAGATTGAGCCAAACCTTGTACCAAGGGTTGTGTGATGGAAGGTTAAGGAATAGAAGCCACATTTCCCAAGGGTTGTTCCCTAATTGTGTTCAAATCAATTGTTGAAGGGAGTTTATCCCCTCCTTTTTCTAAGGATAGCATGTATTGTGTGGGGTTCTTCTTCATCAAAGTTTTGGTGATATGGTGTGTTTTGGTATCTTGTTGGTCTTCAAGGAGTTCCTCTTTGGTGAGCTCTTGTGGGTTATTCGTGACATCTTCTACTTCATACCCCATGTCTAGTGATGTTGGTGGAGGATTTTGTAATGGGGTTGAGTAGCCTCTAGGATCAAATTCTTATTGGTTGGGATCACTTGTGGTAGATGTATTTTTTTTTGCTCCATGTTTTTCTTGTGTTGTGATCTTGTTCTTACCATAAATTGTGGATCAACTGTGGGAGAGGTGTGTTGAGATTTATATTTTTGGAGCTCTCTAATTGATTCAAATTTTGATAAAAGTGACCCTCTAAGGTGTTTAGGACCAATGATGTGAATGGATGATGAAAGGGGTAAGTGATATGGATGATGAACGTCTAAAATTTGGACAACAATTTAGACTAAAGGTTTGATGTTTGATGTATGCTAATGAACGTGTGAATCCCAAAGGTAGACTTGTGACCTTTAGGATAGAGTTGTTCAAAAGGATGGTGGATAAATTAACTAAATGTATGAAAAAGGATTCATTTACACACATATAGCTAAACTAGGGGATTGATTTATGATAACCTAAGTCTAGAAGGTTGTTGTGTCTAAAGTTTTAAAGTTTTTTATGATGTGAGAAGTTAAATATTTTGAGATGGATGGGATGATTGATCCTAATGTTTCAAATTTAAGATGCACTTTGTTTACAATATCAAGGTAGTGAAAAAAATTCTTTACCCTTAGAGTGATAAACCTAAGAAATCAATGTTTGTTGGATAGTGGAATTTTGATACAATGTTTGGCAATACATTTCCTTGTTTTCACTTTGTTGCTTGGAAGTCAAGGTGTTTTGAAAATAATCCCAATGTGTTGTGTGTTCAATTGATTTAAACTTTGATTAATAATATTTATTTTTTACCACATTCAAATGTATTGATTAATTTCAAACTAAATGTCTATAACTAAGCAACTTTATTTCCACAAAGCTTGAAATGTGAAAATTAGGATGTTAAAGCCATAGTCCCTTATGTCAACTTTGGAATAATGTGAATTGATATATAAGCCCAAATATTAGGAATTCTTAGAGATATTGTTTTGAAAAAAATAAAATATCCTTGGGGACATGAAATAATATAATGCTTTTCATATGTATTCACATTAAATCCAAAGGGTTTGAGATTTTGATGACAATGTTCAATGTTTGTTTTGAGTTATTTTTAATAACAAGCAATGTGTATAACTGACTCAAAAGGTGATGGAGATATTTCACAAGTCTTCTTCCATAAGACTTACTAGTTGGGCTCAACAAAATTAGTCATATAATAGACCTAAGGAGTAGGTACGTATCTTCTTAGTAGGCTTACCTCACCCCTGAAGGAGTGATGTAATCCATCTTTATAGAGGGGTCAAATAGGCTGTGTCAAGAAAATGTACCGCCTTGACATGCCCAGCTTTGTACAAGAGAATTAACTCTTAAGCTTTATGCCTCAACTATAAATTGGGCGTGGTAAGTAACTTCTAGGAGTGGTGTGCCTCTCATGCACTACTTCAAAGAACATTTCAAAAAAAGGATAGGTTGCTAAGACAAAGGTGTTTAATGACAACTATGAACATAGGGGGTCTAAACCATATGTAAGCTACTTAAATATTTAGTTGTTCTTTCCCAACTCATTGCATTCAGATGAGGATTAGGCACTAGCATGTTACCACACCCTTGATATAAGCTACTTTCTTTAAATTTCACAAACTTTATATAGCTCCCACAAGTAAATGTGCTTTTAGGGTCACTTATGAGTCCTCCATTGCAAGATATGTCTCATAGGTAGGCCCTTATGTACTAAAGACAAGAAAATGCTTTTTCTCTTTACCCAAGATCACACAAAGTTCAAGGGGAGAGGATATGTAGCAAGTCCTTGGAGTGAAGTTCAAAAAAATTTTGTAACCAAGTTAAAGTTTTTCTCTTCACCCAAGATTGCACGAAGTGCAAGGGGAGTGGATATGCACTAAAAGGTTACACAAGCATGGAAAGCACAAAATAAACTCATTCATTTTAAATCACCAAAATAGATTTTATGTTCATTTTATTTGCACCAAAATGAAGCATATGCTTGTATTGTTCCATTTTAAACCAACATTGCAATGGTGAGAATGTTTGGGTTCAATTTTTAGCCAAATTTGAAAAATCATAGCATTGTAAATTTTAAACCCAATTGAAAGCTAGTTTTCCTAAAACATGAAATAAAGTAGCATATGATAGGTTACAATAAAGATCAAATGATATTATGCTTCTTCACTTCAAGATTTTATGCTCTATCTTAAACTTGAAAATCAGTTAGCCTTAAAAAAAACTAGAAGTCAGTAAATTCAACCAGAGTAAATTAAGTTAAAATTCAAAGTAGACATGAAAATTTAACTCTTTGTGCTTTACCTGACAATTGCATTGCGGTGCAAACTATTTTGTCTCTCTAATTCAGAACAAAGGCATTGATGTTTTATAAAAGAATCACTCTAGTGAATTTTTGGGCATCACTCTGTTGGAAACTAGATAGGTCAATTGTGCCAGAGTTTTGAAAAATGTGTCATTGTTTTCTATGGTGTCACTCTGGTGAACCTATAATCACAAAGACAAACAAAATGGTCAATAGTGTCAATATATCAAAGGGGTTGCTATAAGAAATGATAAAGGCATGCCAATGCAAACAATGGCAACACTATATTTCAATAGTGTCATGATTTACAAAGGTGCCACTCTAGTTAAAAAACAATAGCATCACCCTAGACTAAACAAAAGCATTTTTGGGCCCTACAACCTGCAAATTATGAAAAAATCAAGCAAAATTCATCAAATTTGGTTAGTTTGGCCCTCCTTTTAGCACTAGAATGTGAGCATGATCATAAAGTAAGCTAAACATACCAGATCCATAATAATTAAACCAATATTTAGCTAGTTAAGTCAAACTCCCAATGAAATACTTGAAAACCATTAAACAAAGAAACTATTGAAGCATGAAACTAACAAGAAATGCATAATGGAAACCTATTTAATGCCTCCAACCTCATCCAATTGGGGGATTGGTGTTGCATATGATGTGGAATATAATCCCTTTCCCAATCCCTTGGATGGGACAAGCTTTCAAATGGATTCTATTGATAAAAGCTGATGAAAATGGATGAAATGTAAGCTAAACATGGATGCAAATGGGTGAAAGTGAGTATGAAATTTGGTAGCATGACTTTACTAAAATGGAAGTGGATCCATTTATCATAGAAATGAGGAGTATTTATAGGAGAAAGTGGTGAATCAATTTTTAGGATCAAATTTCTCAATCAATGGATGAGAGGCAATGAGAGGAGATTACATGGATTAAGCATTCTCGTCAATGGATGAGAACACAAGTTGACAAGGGTCAAGGAATTAATCAGTGGATCTCATTGATTCAAAGAAGCACACTTCCTAAAAAATAAGTTGTTAGGAAGAATATTCCCATTTTGAATGAGTGCAAATGGAGGAATATTCTATAGGAATATTCCCTTGCAAGTGGGAGGGTGAGGGAAATTAGTCATTTAGATAATTAAAACAATGTTTTGATTGTGCAAGATCTAGAAGAAATTAGAGTTTCATTAGATATGTAACTTCATTTAAAATAAAAATGGGTTAAATGACATTTAATTGAATAATTAAGATTATTTAGTTAAATGAGAGGACATAAGAATTTTAATTAAATAATTCACATTACCTATAAGATGAAAAATAGTATGAAAGGGGATGAATTAGCCAAATAATATTAATCATTCGATTAATAGATGAAAGTGATAAATTTAATTAAATAATAAAGACTATTTAATTAAACGATCAAAAATAGGTGATTCAGGATGAAATGGTGTTAGTAATCAAATTCAAATGTGCAATATCAGTCATGACAATTTTAAGTGTCTACACTAGGGATATTGCTTCATTTGATTTTAAGCCTAGTGAGTGTATTATTTCCATATACCATGTTATTTATACTCTTGAATATATATAATCTCCTACATACATCCCTTTTTCTTCATATTTCCTTGAGGATCCTAGTAGTTTTTTTAAAATTTAGGGTTGTTTATCTATAATGACTATCTTAGTGATGATATTTATAATTATTACATTCTTTCTACCACTAATCATGTTCCTTTTAATTATCATGTAACTTATTCTTTCTCTTCTCATAATGTGGTTAATGACTCTATTATTCAAAATAAAAATATTAATGTTAATGATGCTTTATTATGTGATGATAGTATATTTCATGTTTGTAATGCACACAATATTTGTGATCTCATACTATCTATTAGAGTAAATAGGTCATCACCTAATAATTAATTAATTATTAGATACCCTTTTACTTTAATTACATAAGCTAAAATCAGGAGTTACTTTTAATATTTAATTGAGCTAAATATAGGTCAAGTTATTTCATTGCATGAGATTAAGACACTTGCCACAATCTAATCAAATACTCATCTAGGTTTTTTCTTAACACTTTTATAAGCATTCACCTTCGTTGTATAATTTATTCAAGTTATTACATTAATACGATTTCTCAGGTTGTTGAGCACATCACCTTGCTTAGATCTCTCTTTTTGATAGGATAATTGCTTGTATGTGATTTCTAGGAGTTGTAGGGTTCAATCATCAACTCTAACATGGTTGATCCTTCTTAGATGAGTCCCTCTTAGAAGAGGAAGAATAATCTGAGGTGTCTTGTGAATGTGGTTCCTTGGCTTGCACATTACCACATATTTTGATGGGGAATAACACGTATATGAGTGTTACTAGGAAAAGATCCATAGATGTTGATGATGGCACATTTCATGATATGCTTTGTGTCCCTTCATTATCCTCCAATTTTCTTTCCATCTATTAGATTGCACATAGTGGGGTAGGTAAGAATGTAGATTTCACACTTGATTTAATGCTTATTAGAGAAATGCACATAGAGAGAATCTTGCATTTGGGAACCTTGTAGATCATACCTCTTGATTATATGCCTTTTTCTCATTTTTCTCTAGATGAATTAACACTATCATTGACTAGTCCTCACTCTCATGCATCTAGAGTGGATCATATATTTGAGGAGAAGTTTGGTCACTTGAACCTATGTGTACTTCCATCATCCACTTTGGTTTATGAGAATTGTTTTGAGTTCCCTCCTCCTACACCTCATGTGTCTTCAGAGATCCATTCTTTCTAGAAAGATGTTTACATTCTTTCAATTTCAAATTTGTGGGATGAATACTTTCCAAAAATTACAAAGTTATTTATTGAGTCTCACATTGCAGATATTGGGGACACACAGTTTGAGGATATTCACTTCCTCTTTTCTGATAGCTATGACCCACCAGTCATCACATCAACATTGCCTTTGGAGGCTGTTCTACATGTATCTTTATATTTGTTTGAATTTTCTTTAGTTGATTTAGCTTCATTTGATTTAGACATGTGGAACCTTGAGCATTCTTTCATGGCATCCATCATGAGACCGTTTCTCCTAAGAGAGTTTCTTCCTATTAAGGGGGGGAACAATGCTAGTTATTTTTGGATCATCTTTATTATTCTTCTTTGTGCATTTAATTTTGGTGAAGGTTCTTCTTCCTTTTGTGGGGATTCATTATCTCATCATTTCTCTTAGATGGGGAGATCTTGATTGTACTTATGTGATTGAAGCAACACTTTGGGGGAATTTTTGAGTCCTACTTTTCTTTGTCACATATATGGATTCATTTATTTTATCTCTTTTGGAGACGAGTTTTCTCATGAGGTTTTCTCTTTTTTTCTTCAGTTATGAGAGATTTTAGTTGCTTGTTCATGAGTACCTCATTAGGCCTTGTAGTCGAGACCCATTCTACATTCATATTAGCTTCCTTCATTAGTTATTTAGTTTCTCCTTAAGTTGATCTTAAGGGGGTGTTGGAATAAATATGTCAAATTACCTGATAATTAATGATTAAATAATCTATACTTAGCACATGTGACACATATAATTAAGAGAAAGATAAGATATACATACATTTACACATCAATAAAACAATTTTATGACGGTATGATTACAAAGTTATATAATGAACATTAAGAACGACACAAATTATAAATAAAACATGTCAAGATAGATCTCAAAATCTTGAAAAGGTGAGTTCTAAGACTACATCACAATTTCCATAATTACATGACACATTTCTTCATAAAGAGATTGGTGCATTATTCTTCACTTATGTAACATGAAATAAATGAAGATAGCCTCATTGGGTATACCAATTTAGTCAATACAATATTGGTTCCATTTGGTACATGTTTATTTCCATCTATTATTTATATGTGCTATATTTTTTCTCTTCAATGCTTTTAACTTGGCCTTGTCACTTGGGTGCATGATTGTTGTATGATTTTTGTAAGATATTTGTATTCATGATTTTTCACATTGGGGACAAAAATTTGGGGTCATCTTTTATCTACATCCATAGACACAACATAAACATAAGTAAAATTATCTTAGGTATGTATCTCTATTTTTCCTATGATTTCTTTATAACACATATGCTCATTTTTTAGATTATCATACTCAAATTTTAATATATTACTTATCATGTTTATAATTTTTCAAGTTCATGATTAGTTTATCATCCTTATGATATTTTTTTATCTTGTTCATTATATTATTATGTTATTTTTTAATTCAATATTTTCTCTCTTTGATTTGTATATACCCCTTTATGGAATACACAAATTCCAAGGGTTCATATCATTATTAATTAAACTCAATTTTATGTGTAGTTCATAGGTTGAATCTAGATTTGTTGTTCTAGAGCTATTATGCTTCTACCTGTGCTTGTCTTTTAATTTTAATTTTGGTATGTTTTCCTATGTAGATTTGCATTGGTTTCCTAAGTGCATTTCCCTAACACATGATTTTGACTAATTTGATGCACTCATTGACCTCAAACTCATACTTACATTCAAAAACATCACCTTTTCCCTACTTGAAATAATTTTAACTCTTTGATCATGATTTCCTCTTCTAAGTTTATAACTACACATGTACGGTCTTGACCTAGTTCAAGGTTGTCAAAGTTCTTTTGACCTACTTTGTCTATTTTTTAAATTTATTATGCCGTAGGATAACTCAGTCCCTATTAAGACTAGGTGTGTTATAAACCTTACAAGTCTAGTAATGATGTTATAACATTATTATAATATTATGATACTAGTTAGATACTAATATTCTAATGTTGTATGTATAATATGCTCCTATAGGGATTCATGACATTGTTCCAAAAACTTAGCTTGAGGTTGTAAGAGTTTCCTAGGGAACATGTTATGCCATCTCTATTCTTACATTCTTGTTGATTTCCATTACATTTCTATTTTTTCTTAAGTTATTTCAAATTTATATTATTCCATTAAGATAAAATTTTAAACTTGTATTATTAATTCAAATAGAATATTTAACCCCTAGATTTAACATTATTAATTCTCATGCCAAAACTTTCAAATTGTGTGCCTAGGATATGTATAAAAGGACATCACCACTAGGTCATTATCTGTCAATTGGGACCACCCTCTATCAACAAGTATTACTCACTACTAGCACCTTTAATATTCAAAATTATAACTCATATTTCTATCTTAACATTATTTTTCATCAATCATTTTGATTATATCAACTCTTTTATCGACAAGCATCAAAACCATATTTCATGCATTAGGTGACTTATTACTCACTACACTTTTATTCATGTATCTTATCCTTTATTAACTCAACCACATATTTGCCAATTATATTTGTTGCTTAGTGTGTTTTATAACAAATTATCAAAACCATTGAATTAATCAATGAGGCTTGACTAAGATGGAAATTGGGAAGCTAGATGTCTTCCTCTCTTAGCATAACAAGTATTAATTATATTCTTCAACACCATCAAACATGTAACCACCTCCACCTCTTTTCCCATCTTCTTCATCCCTTCATAGTAGTTGAATCCATGATCTTTGAGGACATTGTTAGTGTAATTAATTAATTATTACACTAGCATCAGTTAACTTAGGTCTTGCATTTAATTAATTAAGTCCTAGGTTGCATTATTAGATAAATCATTTAATAAATAGGGAAATATTCCCTTCCATGTTTGGTGGGATAAGATTCCTTCTAGAAGATGAGTTGTCCTTCTAGAACTTATCTCAACATTTAATAATCATCTAGATAGGGTTCACATGTTATCACATATTGTTAGATTAAGACACATGGCAACATCTCATGCATCTTAGGTTTTCATTCTTGCCTATATAATCAGGCATCTTGTTCATTTGTAACATATCCAATATCAATATCATATTAATAGAATCTCTATTGTGCATGCCTAGTTGCAACACTTTTCTTTGTCGTTAATCATCTTTCTTGGCTCAAAGGTCCTCCATTGAAGACTACAACTTCAAGGACTGTGCATCCATAATCTCAACATGGTATCGGAGCTGATCCAGTGAAACATCAACCCTTGATCAAGAAAGTTGGTGTGCGAGATTCTTTGTAGGTTGAAGGTTTCCATTGAAGGCTACTTGATTCCACTCGGGGACCAAGCTGATTTCTGAAGCAGATTGAGTTAGATCTGAGCTCGCCATTGTCTTCAGAAGGCCTCGAAACCCTAGGATTGCCTGCCCATTCATCAAAATTAGATACATCAACATGAGAGCATCAGAGGTATTTGGGTTTGTAAAATCAACTGGTATGATACATACAAATTTGTAGTAAAAAAATCAATCCTAGTCTATTGTCCTCTGAGGCAAATTTTTTTATATGTAGGCCATTTTCTATTTTTAGAAAAAAATTAGGGCTTTTTGCATTATTTCTTGGCAAAAATATATATTCGGGCATTTCTATAGTTTCAGAAAAAATATTTCGGGCGACCTGCTATTTTTAATCAATAGTCGGCATGCAAATAAGGGTTTGATTTATTTTAATTTTGCGGCTATACTTTTCATCGGTCCGCATTTATATTAAAAGTTTTTCATTTGATTTTTTAATTGCATTTACATTCAATATTAAAAAAATTGTGTCGGCTTGTAAATCTACAAAGTCTACAAAATTTTTTTTTGTCGGCCATTTAATTTGTGCAGGAGAGGTACTATTTTTGTCAATCTGCCAACTGTCACATCCCACTGGTCACATCACCAGCGACCATCACCAACACATTCTATCATCGGAACCGCCGACCGTTGGATTTGTCAGGGTCTTCACCATCCGCCAGCTACTCTACACCTCACCTCGTCACCAGTTGCTTCTCCCGCTGGTGACTGTGACTCCTCACCGACCACCGGTGTATCCTGCTGGAAGTTCTTGTTCGGCCATCTTCGACTGCTCTCGCCGACCACTGAAGTCCAAGCTCCCGCCAACCGATGGCTCCGCTCCATCTAGCAGCGCCGCCCGATTGCCGCCCCGCCGCCGCTTCGCTCGGCGGCATTTTTTTTTGCCCCTATTTACACTGCGGTCATATTGCAGACCAAGTGCTAGCCTGGGGGGCTAGTTTTGTGACCCTATTTAGCCTACTAAGTGCCAAATCAAGGCATTTTTTTTGTTTTATCACAACTTTCACCCAAGATATCAAAATTTGGCAAATGATATACCGTCAGAAAGGGAATTTTGTGTACTTTCCAGTGGTGACATCCGTTCTACAAAATTTTTCTTGCAAAAAATTCTACATCCAACTGAAGACAAAACCCTAATTTGGACTAAAGGTTTGTATCTTCACAACCGTTCATCAGATTTCAGTGATTCCAGTGGCATCAGGAAGCATTTTTAGAGCTTTTTCATCAGTCTAGATCCCTTGATCAGTTTCAGCTCCAGGTACTCTTGCATTTATTTTTTCAGTTTGGTGCATTTGTTCAATAACCTAGACATCTTGAAGCTTGGGAAAATATTTTTTGATACGGGTTGCATCACTTCAGTTATACATCATATTTGGAAGTCTTTATTTGTTATTGAAGGTCAGTGTCTTTGTTTTTTGTGGAGAAATTTCATTATGGGGCTTGCATATTATTCTCCTTTGACTATGTTGCACAAGGGTAACTATAAACACTGGTGGGATGGGATCTACCACCATTTGCATTCACTTGATTTGTTGCCACATCTATTTGGTATAGATCCTCATCCAAGTGAAGGTATCATGAATTTTATTGGAGTTGCAGTAGGTACACTGTTTTGGAGATCATTGAGATGCAAGTTGATTATGATGTTTTGAATGCTATTGATCACTGTGATTGTCCTCGCATTCTTTGGACTAAGCTTTGGGAGATCTATAGAGATTCAGATACCCCACCATTCCCCGTTGGTCAAGATTCAGAATGTCATTCTTCAGATCAAGTTCCCTATGATGATCTTGTTGTGTAGGAAGTTGATTGCCTTGATCTTTCTAAGAGGTTGACAAGGTTCCTTTCGATGCTTCTTCCCCATCAGAGACTATTGGTATCCCTTCACATTCAGTGATTCCTTGTACAGAGTCATTGATTGAGGCTTCCACTATCATCATCCATCAGGACACATTCCATTTTTCAGACTTGGCATCACAGGATGGCTTTGTTTCAGGAATCATTGACTTGGCTACTTCTACAGGTTTGGAGAACATTCTTGAGGGGGTATCACTCCTCTATTTAGCAATTTCATATCCGAGACTTCCTCCCTATCATTCCATTCAGGACTTGAAGTTTCTTCAACATCTACCATTAGATTTGCTTCAGACTTCCTTCAGTGGTTTTGAGGACACTTCATTCAGGGGGGGCTATCAAGTCTCCATGTCATATTCATTCCATCTTTGTCTTTGGATATTATTTAGCATCAGTTTCTGCATCGTCCTAATTTGTCACCCTCTTCATTGATTGTGGCATCTTCATCATCAGGAAAGGAGACATTTGAGCAGAGTTCAAAGACACCATCGACATCCACCTTCATCCTTCCTTCCTTCAATTCCTATCCAGAATGGGAAGCATCTTTTCACCTGCATTTGGTTATGTTTCTTCCAAAAGGGAGACAAGTTGTTTGTCAGCATTGGATCTTGTTTTGTCTTTAGACACTTACCTTTCTTGCAGGTGATCTTATCTTCTGGGGGGGCTATATAGTCTCTCTCTATTGTATCCATGTGACATATGGTGTCCTTGGGGGGTATGTGGGAGTCCTCCATCCTTCCCATCCTATCTCACATTTTCTACATTTTCATCTCCTTTTTGGAGAGGGGTTTTGTTCCCACTGGGTTTTCCCCTTTTCTCTAGTTGTGGGAGATTTTCTGCATCTTCATGTACATGGGTACCTAACATGGCCTCGTAGCTGGGACCCATCATCATCATCATCATCTTGCATAATCATTGTATTTTCCTCCTTAAGTTGAACTTATGGGGGGGGGTTAGTGTAATTAATTAATTATTACACTAGCATAAGTTAACTTAGGTCTTGCATTTAATTAATTAAGTCCTAGGTTGCATTATTAAATAAATCATTTAATAAATACAGACATATTCACTTCCTTGTTTGGTGGCATAAGATTCCTTCTAGAAGATGAGTTTTCCTTCTATAACTTATCTCAACATTTAATAATCATCTAGATAGGGTTCACATGTTGTCACATGTTGTTAGATCAAGACACATGACAACATCTCATGCATCGTAGGTTTTCATTCTTGCCTATATAATCAGGGATCTTGTCCATTTGTAACATATCCAATATCAATATCATATCAATAGAATCTCTGTTGTGCATGCCTAGTTGCAACACTTTTCTTTGTGGTTGATCATCTTTCTTGGTTCAAAGGTCCTCCATTGAAGATTGCAACTTCAAGGACTATGCATCCATAATCTCAACAGACATCTTTTCTGCCCAGTGCCACCAATAAGGGAGGAAAATCCACCTCACACATGTCAGGAGGTTGAGGTCTGAGAGAGTTATTAGAGGGATGATCTCTATTGTTGTGGCATTTGATGAGAAGTGAGACACCAATAAACATCACTTATTATTTATTTTGAATTGATTATACAAAATAAAAAAACTCATGAGACCACCATCTTAAACTTAATTTATACTATTAAATTTATAAATTGAATTTTTAAAATATTCCCAAAACATCTAAACATCACCCAAAATTTAAGAAGCCCTCTCCATGGGACCACCCTAACCTAATCCTTACCGAGTTCAACGAGTTCAACAATATTTTGAGCTGCCCTAACAATTGTGGACTTTCACATTTTTTTATATACGATAGATGTGGACAAAATATACAAGATTCCTTACCACGTCTTCTGTCGATCACTGACAAAACCTTACAAACCCTCTCCCAACACCAGCTTTTCTTCACCCCCGAACATGGAGAAAATACAACACAAACATGTTGATGTTGGGGAACTGAAATTACATGTTGCAGAGATTGGATCAGGTATTTCTCGCCCTTTATTCAAGGTTTCTTATAATGTGCTCGTATCTTATTCTTCTTATAATGTATGGCCATGCCTTAAGGAGATTTGGTTACAGGTCCAGCTATGTTGTTGCTGCATGGCTTTCCTGAAATTTGGTATTCATGGCGTCATCAGATGATCGCCTTAGCAGATGCAGGATTTCATGCAATTGCCCCGGATTTCAGGGGTTATGGACTTTTTGATCAGCCTTCCCAAATAGAGAAAGGCAACTACGTAGATCTTGCAGAGGACATGGCCGGCCTTCTTGATGCCTTTGGCATTCAGAAAGTCAGTATCCAAAACTTTATTCAATGAGTTTATAGGCCCTTGGTAATCTAGAATCCCCAACTCATATCGAAAATGCCCGTGTCTATGAATTTTATAGGTATTTGTTGTGGCCAAGGATTTTGGAGCATCGATTGCATATTACTTGTATCTCCTCTACCCTGAGCGAGTGAGAGGCATTGTCACATTGGGCGCACCGTATTTGAGACCAGGCCTTAAAACTGTTCGGTTGGATTTGTTTCCAGAAGGATTTTATATTAGACATTGGAAGGTCTCTTTCACTTTCCCTATTTCTGCCACTTAATGTCAGCCCTTAAATTGGCTTGTTTACTGATGGATTTTCTTTCTGGGTTTATAATAGGAGCCCGGAAGAGCCTTGGAAGACTTTGGGCATTTTGATGCAGAAACAGTGGTAAGGAATATATATACCCTTTTCTCTGGAAGTGAACTGCCAGTGGAAAAAGAGAGTAAAGAGATCATGGACCTGTATGATCCTGCAACTCCACTGCCCTCTTGGTTTACTAAGGATGACCTCAAAACATACTCAAGTCTGTATGAGAAATCAGGATTTTCTTTCCCTATTCAAGTTCCATACATTGCTTTTATGAGGTAAATCTTGAAAACAATTGTTTTTGTTATGACTTTGAAACATTCAATAAGGATATTCTATCATACAGCTTATATGCTCTGCACTTTGGATGTTAATTTGCAATACAACAACTGGGGTAAATTGGCTGAGTTAACAGATTATACTATTAAAGTTCCAGCACTTCTAGTAATGGGTACCAAAGATTATGTACTTAAA
This sequence comes from Sequoia sempervirens, assembly GCA_007258455.2. Lineage (NCBI taxonomy): Eukaryota > Viridiplantae > Streptophyta > Pinopsida > Cupressales > Cupressaceae > Sequoia > Sequoia sempervirens. Next base: position 53,173 of record VDFB02091712.1, on the reverse strand, counting down.
TTTCCAGGGATGGAGGATTATATCAACAGTGATGTCCTGAAATCTCAAGTGCCCAATCTGTCGATCAAGTTTTTCCCAGAAGGGAGCCATTTTGTTCAAGAGCAATTCCCTGAGGAGGTGAATAAGCTTGTTCTTGGCTTCCTCAACCAGCAGCTGTAATGCCATAGCCAAAGAAATAAAGAGTAATAGCCATAGAAATAAAGAGTAATAGCCAAAGTATTAGTTTGTCTTGTGAAAAGGGATTACTTTAAATAACTATGATCTTTGATTTTGAGCTGGGCAATTTTTGTGTCATGGATACTGAAACATAGAATGCATTATTAGTCAATTGAATTTGCTGTCAAGTTTCAAAGAAACTTAACAATACAAGAAGTCTAAGGTGAATACTGTATAGCAGATAATTATATGGTAAAAGCTCTGAAATAGAGTAAGGGGCTAAAAGGAATCATATGTTCCAGAATTCCTAGTAATAATAGCATTTGGAAAAAAACAAGACAAAATCGCTCTGTGATATTCATCAACTTTATTTAATTTTTATTCTTGCTAACAACAAATATATGTTGAATTTTCTTTGAATAAGAGATGTGTCAGCAAAACCTTATGGATTTCATCTTTTGTCATTTTTTAAACAAATGGTATAATTAGGTTATGAAATCTGTACATTTATGTTAATTTTTATTTACTTAATAGAATAATTTAATATATTGATAAGTGATATATTTTTATTTACTTAATAGAATAATTTAATATATTGGTAAGGTGGGAGAGGTATAAAGAGAGAGATCTTGTGTGTGAGAGAGAGAGAGGGGGGAAGGAGAGGTCGATAAATACTTTTCAATTCTATCTCTCCCTCCCTCTATTATGATCTACTGATAACTACTTTTCAAATCTATCTCTCCCTCCCTCGCTCATTGACTAGTACCTTATGTTTTTTATTAGATAAGAAGGGAAGGGCCCTGACCCATAGAAAAAGGAAAAAGTAGAGCCAAACATCTCAACAAAATAGACTATCCCAACACAACCAAACAGAGAAACAAAAATCAACATAGGACCAGTCATAAACAACAAACATAAGGAATTGTTCAAGGAGCAGTGCTTGAACCAAAAAAAGCCACATAGGGAGAGTTAAATGAAACTGTAACCTTCTTAGAAGAGTGCTTCTTCTTTCTATGCACCATTTTCCAAGGAGAATCAAAAATAGAAATTGAGAAATTTTGATCAAAGGGAGAAGACTCCTCTCCAAAGTAGCAAACAAGAGGTACAATTGATACTTTAGGTGAAGCATCTGAAACAACATCACTTTCCAAAATAGGGGAAGCTAGAGAAGCATTATTAATAGCATTAGGAGCAGCCATAACAAGAGAATGCCCCATATGATTTGCAAGAGGAGCAACTTTCATCATAACTGAATCATATGATGCAGAAGGAACCTTAGAAGTAGAGTTTGCAGAGGCAGCAGGAGCATCATTGATATTATTTTTCCTCACAAAAGGAGAAGGAGATTCAAAGTCTTCATCATGAGAAGTAGAATCAGTAGCAAGATGAACTGTTAAATGCTCATGGAGTGAGTTCTTCCACCAAGTAGAAGAGGAAATTCATTCCAATAAACTCTCCCCTAGAGATGGTGCATTTGTGAATGATGAAGCTCCCTCTCCTTCTGATGCACTCTCTTCTGGAGATGATGCATTTGTGAATAATGATCCCCCTTCCACATCTGATTCACGTTGGATCGATGTTGAGAATGTCTCTTTAAATAACTATTCCACATTTGATCCTGTTTGGATTGATGTTGAGAATATGTATTCAAATAATTGTTCTACTAGCTACGATGGTTCTATAAATCTTATCTATGTCTTTGTTGCCCTTGAAAGGCCTAAGAGACCAGTCATTTACATGACTCCAACTATTCCTTCTAAAAGGATTTGTTCTATTGATGGTGTTCTATTTGATAGTAACTCTCTTGATATTTCTAAGGCTCCCTCTTATAGAGCAGTAGCCCATACTTATGAGAATAAAATGAATAAACAACCAAGTCTTCCTTTAGTTCCTAAACCTATAGCTAAAGCACCTAGTGATTACGATATTGTCGAGCAACCTTGGGTTATTTTAGATAAGATCTCACTGTGGGACTTACTTCAGTCAGCTCTAGTTTATCAGGGTATGCTTCAAGAAGCTTTGCAAAAGATCCTCTTTCCTTCTTCCACTAGGCCAAAAAATGCTAATATGTTGATGGTGTATATTTGTGTGGGTCCGTTGAATATTACGTTCTATCCACAAGAGCTCCTACCTCCAGAAGTACAAAATTAAGTGAACCCTTTAATGATTATAGTTAATATTAATAAGATTAGCATTAGACATACTCTCGTTGACACCAGTTCGACACTCAATGTATGTAGCATCGATCTATTTCCTAAGATTAATATTGACCTGTCTTCTCTTAATAATTCTTTTGTCATCCTTCATGGGTTCAATAATGTTGGTCAAAAATCCCAAGGCACAATAGTCTTGCCTTTGAGGTTGGGACTTGTTATTGTACCTAGCCTTATACATGTTGTGGCAGAAAAGTTACCATGTAACCTTCTTCTTGGTAGACTGTGGATTCATGCTATGGGTGCAATTCTATCTACCTTGCATAAATGTATTAAGTTCATTGCTAACAATCAGGTAGTCACAGTCAAAGCTAACCCTGATGTTATGCACTTGTGTGAGATGGCAGCTATTGGTCAAGCTTCTATTGTGCCTATTCTTATTCCTTTAGTGCCTTCCAATGTGTTGATGTTTACTCTAGTAGTACCTACTACCAAGGACACTCTCGAGGTAAACATCCCTAAAGAAGATCCTTTTGAAGCAAGAAATCCTAAAACTACCTCTTCCCAAAGGAACACATGTCTTAGTGATGATTGGGGTTCCTTAGACTTTACGAACTCCTTCGTTGGGGAATATAAAGTCAGCCTAATCAACTTAGACCTTTCGAAAGCATCATCCAAACTTGCTATCAAAGATATTCATTCTTCTGTATTGCGTGGAAATGTGGATGCAAATTGTAATGTTCTTGGTGTTGATCCTTCTTCTAAGGAAGATGATCACACTTGTGTTAAGGAGGTTAATGTTGGTAGTCCTATCAAGAAGGATGATGGTGATCCCATAGAGGAGTGTGATCCCCCTTACTCAAATAACACTCTCTATGGAAATCCTCCTTCTTCTTCTACCTCTATATCTCCTTCTTGTGAGTAGTCAAACTTTTCTCCACAAGGGAAAGGGTTGCTTCATGCTCCTCATTCTTTGTCTAAGAAAGAGCATATCTTGTTGCGGCTTCTAAAATCCCGCTTGATTACTCTTCCTTCTCCTACATGCAAGAAGTCTCATAAACAAAAACATTCTTTCTGTGCATTAGATCGAGCGCTTGGCCATTTCACTAGAGAATGTAAGGCCTTGAAGGAAAAAATTCAACAACTTCATGATTCAGGTACCATCAAACTCTCGATTGATTGACACACCTGCTTTTACTTTGCATGATAAGTGATATTGAGGTTTTCCTATATCTTGTTCGAAGTATCTTGCATAGTTCTCCTCCCATGTATGTTGGGGGAAGTGATAACTCACTTAGAGATGTGTGTCCTCCTTAAGGACCCCTCTCTTGACCATGTCTTTCAAATGAAGTGTCCCTTGAGTGGATCCCCTCTCCTTTTGAAGGGTTCCCAAGGGACCTCTTGGAAAGCTTTTCTCTCAAACAAATTTATTGACGTTTGGCTTGGGGGCAACCTGATTAGATCTTACCTTTCAAATAGCGTGTCCCTCAAGTGGACCCCTCTTCTTATGTCAGGTTCTTGAAGGACCCCTTTGAAAGTTTTTTGGTGGGTGTGACTAGCCACTTTAGACATGTTCTATCTACGGGTAGGCATGTTTCTTCTTTTAGATGTGTTCTATCTACGGGTAGATGTATCGACACTTTAGACATGTTCTATCTGTGGGTAGACCTGTTGCTACTTTTAGATGTTTTCTATCTGTGGGTAGACATATCAATGCTTTAGACATGTTTCTATCCGTGGGTAGGCATGTCACCACTTTTAGATGCGTTCTATTTGTGGGTAGATGTATTGATGCTTTAGACATGTTCTATATGTGGGTAGACATGTTCCCACTTTTAGATGCTTCCTACCTACGGGTAGACGTATCGACACTTTAGATATGTTCTGATTGCGGGTAGACATGTTGCCGATTTTAGATGCATCCTATTTGCAAGTAGATGTATCGACACTTTTTGACATGTGCTAGTTGGGGGTAGACATGTTGCTGCTTCTCAACTTTGCGGAGTCTACTTCCTTGGGGTTTCTTTTATGTGATATTTCTTGAAGGATACCTTCCTTGTAGGTCTGTGGGTTTGTAAGGCACTTTCTCGGCCTCTTCCATGTGAGATATCTTGGGGGATGCCTCCTTGCAGGTTTGCAGGCTTGTAAGGTGATTTTTGGTGATATGGGCTTCGTCCTTGAGCGAGGTTTGATTTTATCACCTTCTTTTGTGGTGCGGGTTCTACTCCTGAGCGATTTTTTCTTTCACCATGCACTTTTTGGTGATACGAGTTTCCTCCTTGAGCAGGGTTTTCTTTTATCACCTTCTTTTGTGGTTCAGGTTCTACTGCTGAGCGGGTTTTGCTTTCACCACTCTCTTTTTGGTGATATGGGCTTCCTCCTTGAGCAGGGTTTGCTTTTATCACCTTATTTTGTGGTATAGGTTCTACTCCTAAGTGGTTTTTTCTTTCACCATGCACTTTTCAGTGATACGAGTTTCCTCCTTGAGCGAGGTTTTCTTTTATCACCTTCTTTGTGGTGCGGGTTCTGCTCCTAAGCGGGTTTTTCTTTCACCACATGCTTTGTTCATCTCTCTTTTTTCTTGCAAGATATGCACCTTCTTCATCCTAAGTATATGCTTCTCCTCTCTTCATCTTTGAATTCTTCTATGTATTATTCAGTGACGACACATAATATCAAGACAACCTTTTACATCAAGGTCTCTTCACTCCAGAGTTGACTCGAATCCTCTAGCTTTTCATGCTCTAACACTACTATCCATTGTAGGTTCTTATTGTCTAATGTATTATGTGCTTCCTCGACAGTTCAGGTATACATTTCTAACCTTAATCTTCCTTGATCTACTTTACCGAGCACTCATTAATGTTAGTGCTCGCTAAAGTGTGGGAAAAATGTATAAGAGTGAATTTGCACCCTGTGTGCAATTCCCCTTTTTTCCTTTTTCCACCTTAGAAAACCAAGTTTAGAGGCTTAATTCCACCTAAGCCCACTACTTGCATCACACTTGGAGCTTTTTTTAAGTGTCGGTAGAGGAGTTTCTTTCAGAGACGCCACATGGTGTGGAGATGTTTGCGTGACGCATTTACATCCCTGACAAATTCCTACATTTGGAGCTTGTAGAGGTGTTACACTTCTCATTGGGTGTCGATTTGTAACGCCGTCCTCGGCCGATAGACCTAAATATGGTTGTTTCTCTTCCTCATTCCTTCATATTCAGCCCTTGAACTTGCATTTAGGGGTTGGAAGATCTCTTCACCACTTCTGGACTTCATCCACAAGCTTCACATCCTCTTCCAAGCATTTTAGCAAACACTTTACACTTCACAGCAACAACATCAACACTCCACCACATCAATAGAGCAAGTGTGAAACAAAACACCATTGGAGTGGCTTGAGTTCCTCTCATTTCCTCCCCCATTAGCCTTGAGTGCTCTTGGTGGAGGTGGTAAGATTTCACTCTTCTCCTCTATTACTTAGTTGAGTAGCATAACATTGTTTTGTAGTGCTTTAGTACTCTTTAATTCATTTCTATTTCTTTATCTATCTGACTGTCCGTGGAGGTGGGAACACCAAAATGGGGTTTGACTAAGGCAGGCCCCTATACAGCCCCAACATTCTCTCTCCCTCTTATGTATAGTTTTTGAAGACATTTGTTTGGTAGAGGCTTCATCACCCACATGGTTGTAAGTATTTCCTTTCTCCTTACCTTTGTCAGTTATACTACTTTATTGCATTATGTCATTTTCATATATTCTATAAGTTCTTAGCGATTAGATAGAAGTAGTCACTTAGCTATTTTCTAAGACATCCTCGCTTTCTGGTCCCTACGAGACACCAACACACCACACTATCGTTCGCTTTCTGTGTTGATGTTCTTTGGCCGAGAGCTTGTCAGTTTGTTCATAAAATCTTTGTGACCTGCTCTTTCAGAATCTGAAACTTCCATTGTTGTTCCATTGAGGTAACATAGGGAATTTCACCTTGTGAGGATCTCTGAATGAAGAGAACTCATGTGTAGTGAATCCCCCTATATCACAAAACCTAACTAAGCTTACACACACTCATGACCTAGACTTGGTCTAGAAGAGTCGAAAATAGATGAAAGTGATAAATTTAATAAAATAATAAAGATTATTTAATTAAACGATCGAAAATAGGCGATTGAAGACGAAATGGTGTTAGTAATCAAATTCAGATGTGCAATATTAGTTAGGACAATTTTAAGTGTCTACACTAGGGATATTACTTCATTTGATTTTAAGCCTAGTGATTGTATTATTTCCATATATCATGTTATTTTTCATACGTCCCTTTTTCTTCATATTTCCTTGAGGATCCTAGTAGTTTTTAAAAATTAGGGTGTTCTATCTATAATGAGTATCTTAGTGATGATCTTTCTAATTATTGTATTCTTTCTACCACTAATCATGTGCCTTTTAATTATCATGTTTGCTCTTTCTCTTCTCATAATGTGGTTAATGACTCTATTATTTAAAATAAAAATTTTAATGTTAATGATGCTTTATTATGTGATGATAGTATATTTCATGTTTGTAATGCACATAATCTTTGTGATCTCATATTAGACTATTAGAGTATAAATAATAGGTCATTACCTAATAATTAATTAATTATTAGATACCCTTTTACTTTAATTACTTAAGCTAAAATCAAGAGTTACTTTTTATACTAGATTGAGCTAAATATAGGTCAAGTTATTTCAATGCATGAGATTAAGACAATTGTCACAATCTAATCAAATACTCATCTAGGGTTTTTTTTAATGCTTTTATAAGGATTCACCTTCATTGTATAATTTATTCAAGTTATTACATTAATACAATTTCTCAGGTTGTTGAGCACATCACCTTGCTTAGATCTCTCTTTTTGATAGGATAATTGCTTATATGCGATTTCTAGGAGTTGTGGGGTTCAATAATCAACTCTAACATGGTTGATCCTTCTTAAATGAGCCCCTCTTAGAAGAGGAAGAAGAATTTGAGGTGTCTTGTGAATGGGGTTCCTTGTCTTGCAAATTACCACATATTTTGATGGGGAATAACACTTATATGAGTGTTACTAGGAAAAGATTCATAGATGATGATGGCACATTTCATGATGTACTTTGTATCCATTATCCTTCAATCTCCTTTCCATCTATCGGATTGCACATAGTGGGGTAGGTAAGACTGTAGATTTCACACTTGATATAATACTTATTAGAGATATGCACATAGAGAGAATCTTGGATTGGGGGTACCTAGTAGATCATACCTCTTGATTATATGCCTTTTCTCATTTTTCTCTAGATGAGTTAGCACTATCATTGACTAGTCCTCACTCTCATGCATCTAGAGTGGATCAACTATCTGAGAAGTTTAGTCACTTGAACCTATGTGTACTTCCATCATCCACTTTGGTTTATGAGACTAGTGTTGGGCTCCTTCCTCCTACTCCTCATGCATCTTCATAGATCAATTCTTTCTATCAAGATGTTTACATTCATTCAATATCAAATTTGTGGGATGAATACTTTCCAAACATTGCATAGTTATTTATTGAGTCTCACATTGCAGATATTGGGGATACACTTGAGGATATTCACTTCCTCTTTTATGATAGTTATGACCCACTAGTCATCACATCAACATTTCCTTTGGACCTATTGTTCTACATGTATCTTTATAGTTGTTTGAATTTTCTTTAGTTGATTTAGCTTCATTTGATTCAGACATATGGGACCTTGAGCATTCTTTCATGGCATCCATCATGAGACTGTTTCTCCTAAGAGAGTTTATTCATCATGCATCATTGAATGTGTTTATTCCTATTAAGGGGAGGGACAATGCTAGTTATTTTAGGATCATCTTTAGTATTCTTCTTCATGCATTTACTTTTGGAAGAGGATCTTCTTCCTTTTGGGGGTATTCATTATCTTATCCTTTCTCTCATATGGAGATATCTTGATTGTAGTGATCAAAGCAACACTTGGGGGGACATTTTAAGTCCTACTTTTCTTTGTCACATATATGGCTTCATTTATTTTATCTCTCTTTTGGAGAGGATTTTTCTCATGAGGTTTTCTCTATTTTTCTTCAGTTATGAGAGATTTCAGTTGCTTGTTCATGGGTACTTCATTAGGCCTTATAGCTGAGACCCATTCTACATTCATCTTAGCTTCCTTTATTAGTTATTTAGTTTCTCCTTAAGTTGATCTTAAGGAGGTGTTGGAGTAAATAGGTCAAATTACCTGATAATTAATGATTAAATAATCTATACTTATCACATGTGACACATATAATTAAGAGAAAGATAAGATATACATACATTTACACATCAATAAAACAATTTTAGGATGGTATGATTACAAAGGTATAAAATTAAAGAACAACACAAATTACAAATAAAACAAGTCAAGATACATCTCAAAATCATGAAAAGGTGAGTGCTAAGACTACATTACAATTTCCATAATTACATGACACATTTCTTCATAAAGAGATTGGTGCATTATTCTTCACTTATGTAAATGAAGATAGCCTCACTAGGTATACCAATTTAGTTGATACAATATTGGTTCCATTTGGTACATGTTTATTTCCATCTATTATTTATATGTGCTATATTTTTTCTCTTCAATACTTTTAACTTGGCCTTGTCACTTGGGTGCATGCTTGTTGTATGATTTTTGTAAGATATTTGTATTCATGATTTTTCACATTGGGGACAAAAATTTGGGGTCATCTTTTATCTACATCTATATATAGACACAACATAAACATAAGTAAAATTATCTTAGGTATGTATCTCTATTTTTCCTATGATTTCCTTACAACACATATGCTCATTTCTTAGATTATCATACTCAAATTTTAATACATTACTTATCATGTTTATACTTTTTCAAGTTCATGATTAGTTTATCATCCTTATGATATTTTTTATGTTGTTCATTATATTATTATGTTATTTTTTAATTCAATATTTTCTCTCCTTGATTTGTATATACCCCTTTATGGAATACACAAATTCCAAGGGTTCATATCATTATTAATTAAACTCAATTTTATGTGTAGTTTATATGTTGAATCTAGATTGTTGTTCTAGAGCTATCATGCTTCTACTTGTGCTTATCTTTTAATTTTTATGGTATGTTTTCTTATGTAGATTTACATGGGTTTCCTAAGTGCATTTCCCTAACACGTGATTTTGACTAATTTGGTGCACTCATTAACCTCAAACTCATATTTACATTAAAAAACATCACCTTTTCCATACTTAGAATAATTCCAACTCTTTGATCATGATTTCCTCTTCTAAGTTTAAAAATACACATATGGTCTTGACCTAGTTCAATCTTGTCAAAGTTCTTTTGACCTACTTTGTCTATTTTTAAAATTTAAATTGTGGTCCTCAAATAACTTAGTCCCTATTAAGACAAGGTGTGTTATAAACCTTGCAAGTCATAGTAATGATGTTATAACACGATTATAATGTTAGGATACTAGTTAGATACTAATAATCTAATGTTGTATGTAGAATAGCTCCTATAGGGATTCATGATATTGTTCCAAAAACTTAGCTTGAGGTTGTAGGAGTTTCCTAGGGAACATGTTATGACATCTAGATCTTCTTCTTACATTCTTGTTGATTTCCATTACATTTCTATTTTTCTTAAGTTATTTCAAAATTTATACTATTTTGTTAAGATCAAATGCTAAACTTGTATTATTACTTCTAATAGAATATTTAACCCCTAGATTTAACATTATTGAATCTCATGTAAAAACTTTCAAATTGTTGCCTAGGATATATATAAAAGGACATCACCACTAGTTCATTATCTATCAACTAGGACCAACCTCTATCAACAAGTATTACTCACTACTAGCAACTGTAATATTCAAAATTATAACTCATATCTCTATCTTAACATTATTTTGCATCTTGAATCATTTTGATTATATCAACTCTTTTATTCTCAAGCATCAAATCCATAGTTCATGCATTAGGTGACCTATTACTCACTACACTTTTATTCAAGTCTTTAATCCCTTATTAACTCAACCACATCTTTGTCAATTATATTTGTTGCTTAGTGTGTTTTATAACAAAGAATCAAAATCATTGAATTAGTCAATGAGGTTTGACTAAGATGGGAATTGGGAAGCTAGATGCCTTCCTCTCTTAGCATAGCAAATTTTAATTGTATTCTTCAACACCATCAAACACAACCACCTCCACCTCTTTTCCCATCTTCATCCTTTCATAGTAGTTGAATCCACAATCTTTGAGGACATCTTTTCCACCTAGTGCCACCAACAAGGGACGAAAGTCCACCTCACGCATGTCAGGAGATTGAGGTCTGAAAGGGTTGTTATTCAGATGACCTCTATTGCCATGGCACTCGATGAGAAGTGAGACACCAATAAACATCACTTATTATTTATTCTGAATTGAATATACAAAATAATAAAATTCATGAGACCACCAACTTTCATAAATTTTAAAACTTAAACTCTTAAACTTAATTTATACTATTAAATTTATAAATTGAATATAATTTTTTTTCTAAACATCTAAACATCACCTAAAATTTAGGAAGCCCTCTCCATGGGACCACCCTAATCTAATCCTTATCGAGTTCAACAATATTTTGAGCTGCCCCAACAATTGTGGACTTTCGCGTTTTTTTTCCCTACGGTAGATGTGGACAAAATATACAAGATTCCTTACCACGTCTTTTGTCGATCACCGACAAAACCTTATAAACCCTCTCCCAACACCGGCTTTTCTTCACCACCGAACATGGAGAAAATACAACACAAACATGTTGATGTTGGGGAACTGAAACTACATGTTGCAGAGATTGGATCAGGTATTTCTCGCACTTTATTCAAGCTTTATTATAATGTGCTCGTATCTTATTCTTCTTATAATGTATGACCATGCCTTAAGGAGATTTGGTTGCAGGTCCAGCTGTGCTGTTGCTGCATGGCTTTCCTGAAATTTGGTATTCATGGCGTCATCAGATGGTTGCCTTATCAGATGCAGGATTTCATGCAATCGCCCCTGACTTCAGGGGTTATGGACTTTCTGATCAGCCTTCCCAAATAGAGAAAGGCAACTACGTAGATCTTGCGGAGGATATGGCCCGCCTTCTTGATGCCTTTGGCATTCAGAAAGTCAGTACCCAAAACTCTATTCAATGAGTTTATAGGCCCGTGGTAATCTAGAATCCCCAATTCATATACAAAATGCCTGTTTCTGTGAGTTTTACATGTATTTGTTGTGGCCAAGGATTTTGGAGCATCGATTGCATATTACTTGTATCTCCTCTACCCTGAGCGAGTGAGAGGCATTGTCACATTGGGTATACCGTATTTGAGACCAGGCCTTAAAACTGTTCAGTTGGATTTGTTTCCAGAAGGATTTTATATTAGACATTGGAAGGTCTCTTTCAATTTCCCTGTTTCTGCCACTTAATGTCAGCCCTTAAATTGGCTTTTTTACTAATGGATTTTCTTTTTGGTTTAATAATAGGAGCCCGGAAGAGCCTTGGCAGACTTTGGGCGTTTTGATGCAGAAACAGTGGTAAGGAATTTATATACCCTTTTCTCTGGAAGTGAACTGCCAGTGGCAAAAGAGGGTAAAGAGATCATGGACCTCTATGATCCTGCAACTCCACTGCCATCTTGGTTTACTGAGGATGACCTCAAAACATATTCAAGCCTGTATGAGAAATCAGGATTTGCTTTCCCTGTGCAAGTTCCATACATTACTTTTATGAGGTAAATCTTGAAAACAATTGTTTTTGTTATGACTTTGAAACATTCAGTAAGGATATTCTATCATACAGCTTATATGCTCTGCACTTTGGATGTTAATTTGCAATACAGCAACTGGGGTAAATTGGCTGAGTTAACAGATTATACTATTAAAGTTCCAGCACTTCTAGTAATGGGTACCAAAGATTATGTACTTAAATTTCCAGGGATGGAGGATTATATCAACAGTGATGTCCTGAAATCTCAAGTGCCCAATCTGGCGATCAAGTTTTTCCCAGAAGGGAGCCATTTTGTTCAAGAGCAATTCCCTGAGGAGGTGAATAAGCTTGTTCTTGGCTTCCTCAACCAGCAGCTGTAATGCCATAGCCAAAGAAATAAAGAGTAACAGCCATAGAAATAAAGAGTAATAGCCAAAGTATTAGTTTGTCTTGTGAAAAGGGATTACTTTAAATAACTATGATCTTTGATTTTGAGCTGGGCAATTTTCTGTGTCATGGATGCTGAAACATAGAATGCATTATTAGTCAATTGAATTTGCTGTCAAGTTTCACAGAAACTTAACAATACAAGAAGTCTAAGGTGAATACTGTACAGCAGATAATTATATGGTAAAAGCTCTGAAATAGGGTAAGGGGCTAAAAGGAATCATATGTTCCAGAATTCCTAGTAATAATAGCATTTGGAAAAAAACAAGACAAAATCGCTCTGTGATATTCATCAACTTTATTTAATTTTTATTCTTGCTAACAACAAATATATGCTGAATTTTCTTTGAATAAGAGATGTGTCAGCAAAACCTTATGGATTTCATCTTTTGTCATTTTTTAAATAAGTGGTATAATTTAAGTGTTAAGTTATGAAATTTACTAATTTTTATTTAGTTAATAGAATAATTTAATATATTGATAAGTGATATATTCTTGTTTTAAGTTTAGTTTTTTTTTTTTAAATTTGATTTTTAAATATTTTTATGTATTTAATTTAATTTGATTTTTATTTGCATCTATTTATTTTATTATTAGCACACATTTTTATATATTTCTCTTGATTTCAAGATTGATATCTTTATATTGTGGATCAATCTTGAGTGTCAAATGATCAACTTCAAAATTCAAAATTTTAAAATCAAATATTCTAGTTTTTGCCCTTTCCATTAACCATTGGGATTTAGGTTGACACACATTTGTGTGACTTATTATTATGTATTGCTATTTAAGTTATTTAATGTGCAATTAATTCACATGGGATTACAAAGACAAATCATTAGAGCACACTTTGATATTCTAACTTGGAGAAATAATACATCTCCATATAGGTCATCTAAATACTTGACAATATCATCTTCAAATCTTCAATCCAAGCTATAAAGTTAGCCCATCAAAGGGGTTTACCTAGAAGGACTTCACGTTAGCAATCAAACAACTTCCCTCAAGTTATTTTTAATTGTTTATCCTTGCAAGAGTCCAAATATCAAATATTAGAGTGATCATGTTTTGGAAGACTATAGTCTACCAAAGCATTTTCTTGGGTTATAGTGAAATCCAATGGATTATATCACTTCTATAGAGTTTGGATTTGACCTTGAGCGGCTCCAACTTGACGACTAGTATTTTTACAATTATATAGAGCCTAAGACATTGAGTAGACTACAAACATTTATTTTTTGTAACTAGATGATTATACTCTATGGCATCAATACTATTCATCACTATTCCCAAAGCTAAGTGCCTTACCCCTTCTCATTTATTTATTGAAAGAGGCTTTAATGTTGTTTGGGTTTAAAATTAGGAGTTTAGAATGGTATTTCTTTCCAAACATGTATTTATAGAATGATTTGTTTTTCGGATTTGTTATCTTGATTTTTGAGAATCAAACTTCATAATTTTCCTTTTCCTATTGTATATAGCTTTTGGTTTTGATTGCATAAGTTTTTTCAATGGAATTTCTACCCAACATCAAACTAGTGAAGTTGAACCAGATCTATCGATATCACACTAATTATTTGATTTAAATCACGTCTTTGAGCCACAATAACTTTTAGTACCAGTTTAGGTGCAAAGGTCCAAATTCCTCTGGTGTTAACCATGAGTTATGTGTGCAATGAGCAATTAACAAACTCCTCATTATCTGTAAAGGGCTTTGCAGATTTTGCTCTAAATTTCCTGTATTAACCCCTTAGGAAATTGACAAACACCCGATGTGTGAACTGATTATACGTTGTTATAATTTTCCGGTGGTTTATTTGATTTGAAGGGAGCTCATTTTGAATGTCAATTCAGGTAAACCACATGGGATGCTTGCGCACACAAAATAAACAATGTTGATGACCTGTGAAGTGTCCTGGCTGTGGTGTATAACTTTTGCAGATATTTTGTTTTGGATGGTTGGTTTGTTGAATGCACTTTTCAGACACGACAATTATAGTGATTTCATATAGTGAAGATAGTCATTGCTGAAAGCCAATAAAGTATACACACTAATACATGCAATAGATGTTTGAGATTGTATTCTTCATTTAGCAGCAATAATTAACAGTGCCCTAGCAAACACATTACATACTCATTCCCAGCAATACTAACTTCAGAAATATCATCATGTTGTAACAACCATAGGTTAAGCTATTTTCTGTTAATACAGTCTTCACAAAATACACCAGCAATTCCACATATTTTGTTTGGAAATATATGATACTTCCCCTAAGCGTAGGAAAGCATAACCAAGCTCAGAATACACAAGAAATGCAAAGAGTACCCAGACCTGAGTTGGTAGCTTGAAATCGAGTTGCACAATGAAGAACACGTCTTAGCAATAACCCAAATTTATTTGCAGCGACTGGAAATCTTCCTTTGACCTTTGAATCTCTTGGTGGATGTTGTTTTCAGCCTGGTTCTCACCCAACACTTCTTACAGCCCCTTACAATAACCACAGCCAAGAAGAAGATTAGAAAATGAAGCGTTTCTCTTATGGACAAACACGTCTTGAATATTCTGTCCATATTTCATCAAACTCGACTATAACTTGTAATATACGTTTGTGGAAGAGGCGTCCTGAGATTCCACAAGAAGATACGCCTTCAAACTGCCAAAATGCTCACCAAGATTCTTCACACATAGCCATGACCCAGCTGGTAAACTTCAGAAGCCGCTCAAACCAAGGACCCACATTCCTTTTCTTCCATTTATCTTCAAAATATCCGGTTTCAATAATTACAAAATGATTCTTATGTTTGGTAAGGGCGGCGCCTAAAGATCTCACATGATGAGACGCCTTCAAAACCCAAGTACAAAGCCCCGAGTCTGATCCACGCAGGCAACAAAACCTTCAAGGAGAAAACGCGAAAATCTGATGTCTTCTTGTGCTAACAAACTTCGAACCTATTCCAGCTAGGGATGGTCTCACACATCCGAAACTGGTTGAGAGGGTCTTAAAACCCTAAGCAGGAACTCGTATTCTTCCCGTGAGGAGAGAGATGCATGTTTTTCAAAGTGCGAATGAATCTTTCATGTTTATCTTTTGTATTTTTTCATTCAAAAGAAACCCGTGACTTTTAGCAAAAAGAAGTTTTAATATTTCAATAAGAAGATAGAAGTGACTTATTTTTATAATGTGATGTTCAAAATATATTATAAGCCACTTGAATAATACTTCCACAAAGTCTCTTAAAAAGAGTGATTTAATTAATTGCTCATTATCGCCTTTAAATATTTAAGTGAAACTAGTCAATAAATTTAGCAATTAAATAAATGATTCCCTTAACTTGACATTAGCCTCGGGAATTAAAAGGCTAAGCGACCCTTCAACAGCTACTGAGAGGGGGACATTATATTATCACTATTTGATCCATCTGTTTCTACCATTTCTTGTATATAGTATGTAGATGTATAGGAAAAATCATAATATTTTTAGGAGAATAAAATTTAAATTCTTGTAGCTAATCGAAAAAACAAAGGATGTAGACAAACAAACCCAAAAATCCCACGTTGCTCGAGTTGAGGTGGACTTTATTGCTCAAATGCCTATTCCTTTCTATTTTTCATTAGAGATATGTAACAATTTGTTGGAAAATCTGAAGTTGGTAAGGTGATTGTTGATTTGCAATTTCTCTTCCCTTGAGTGATATGCATTCTTATGCATTTCATTTCATCGCATTCAATAGAACATTTATTCACTAGACTTTCTCAATTGTACAAACCATTCCACCTTCAACTGTTCCATACTTAATTGCCAAGATGCTTTCTTCTCTAATGAAGAAACATAATGTATCAAAAAAATGACTCTTTCATTATCTAGAGCATCATAACTTTAAAAATACTTTGGTTGATATCATCATGTAATATACCAGAGATCTTAATGTAATTAAGAGTATTAAGAGTCTCCCAATGATCTTTGCTGAAGTTTCCATAAGGTTGCCTACCAAAGACTTTTACAAGCTTTTAAGAAATTTTCAACGAGCCTCAAATCCATCCCTTGGAGATGTTGTAAGAAAGCATAGAGCTGCCAAAGATCTAGGGACTTCCAATTCCTTAGCAATGACAAAATCAAAGTACTTTGTCCAATCAAATTCTTGAATCACATGTTGTCCTTAGTGGGCAATAGATCATTCAAGTGGTCCACATGATCAACATCATGTAGAAAGATGAACATCCCTCAAGATCTCAAGCAGCTTCCAAATTACCTTCCCCTCTTCTATGTTGTCAATTGATACACTTCTAAATCCAAGGTTATCCAAGAGATTTTTCTTCTTGGTGTGCAACAACTCTAACATGTAATATAAGGCTATATATTTGGTACACTTTTAGCTCAAATTCTTTGTTATTTTTTTCTTTAAAATATTACTTTTAATTAATTATTTATGTAGTTTTGTTCATGGAAGATTGCCATATGAGAACCTTAAAAGGATCCAATTTTATTAAAAAAAATTATCCTCTAAACGTTTTTTGATGACAATCTTAGAAATATAGCAACATGAAAACATGTGGGCTTGCATATTGTTTTGGTAAGATTATTTGACATGCTTTTATTCAGTTATATAAATTTGATGTGGTTTTTGGATGTCTTAACAGGTTGGCACTCCAATTTGGACAGAGGGAGTAGACTTCACACTTGAAAGCATTGAAAATATAAAGAAATCCTTGCTTAATATTTAAGAGGAAAATGAGAACTCTTAAAATGTTGAGCACTTAGGAGGAGTAGTTATTATTGAAATTGTTGTAAATGCATAAAATATCTCATTGTAGAGAATGGATCATTGTCATTTAGGGTTTTTATCTTCCTATTAGAGGACCATCTTCCTCATTTCTATGATCTTGAATTGTATAAAATCATTGGGGATGTCAACCCTTCCATGTAGCATAGATTTTCACTTCTATTCTATGTAAAATTGATGTTTTCAATAGATAAACTTTTCATGTACAAAATTTTATGCTCTTGAAGAATAGATCAAATGCCTCTTGTCCTATCAACTTTATGTTCTCCCTAAAGAATTTCACTACATGGTGGCTAAATGTTTTTTCTTTTAATAAAATAGAATTGCTTAAAAGTTTTGAATTAGTTGGTTGTGCTCTTGCTAGAGTTTGTAGTGTTATTACTGAAAGAAAAGTATGCACTTGAAATTATAAGATAGTTTGTAGTGCTATTCCTAAAACTAAAGTATACACTTGAAATTGTGCAACTACTAAATGACAAGTAAAAGAAAAAATAAGTGCCACATAACAAGTAAACAAAGATATTTTGAAATAAAAGTCCATAGCATAAAGAAGAAAGCACATGGGTAATAATGGAAAAATAGAAGACTTAGAGCATAGAAATGTTACGATGTAGGTAATATTATTGTCCTATATTAGCATCTAAAGCAACATGAAACCATTGGTGAAGGAATAGAGATAGTCTCAATGTCACGCACTAGTATCCAAAGCATTATGAAAAAATTGAAATTCTAAAATGTTGGATTCACAAGATAGCGGTAATTTTTAATTTTATGCATCATCCTCAAAATATACAAATATGCACTCAAAACATACCTAGATGGTTATAAATCACCTAAAGTAT
This sequence comes from Sequoia sempervirens, assembly GCA_007258455.2. NCBI lineage: Eukaryota > Viridiplantae > Streptophyta > Pinopsida > Cupressales > Cupressaceae > Sequoia > Sequoia sempervirens. The sequence continues at coordinate 35,027 of VDFB02091712.1, read as the reverse complement.
TAATAATATGTGTATACTTTAACACAAAGTATATGTAACAGGTAGGCAATAACATTTGTATTATTGATGAAAGATGTGCCACAAATTTTTTGGGTTCATCTACCAAATTAATGTCATCATATGAACAAGGGGTACATCACTAGAATATAGTGACAACACACTATCCCTTGTTAGTTATTTCTAATGTTGGAAAACATACTGTCCCCTATTAGTTATTTCTAGACATCTTACATTCTAATGATGTCCGCTATCCACTTTTCCTACACAGGGGACAGTGTGTTTTCCAACACTGCAAACAATGTGAGCATTTTCTGTTCCAATCATATCAAAAAATTGAAATGTCATTTTCACTGTAACCAAAGAGTTGTTCTAAAATTTGAAGGTGGACTTCATTATATAAATGACAAGGAACAGTGTGTTTTCCAACAAGGAAATAACTAATTGGAAATAACTAACAGGGGACAGTGTGCTTTCCAACATTATTTGCAATGTTGGAAAAAATGTTGTCCCTTGTGGAAGTAATTGACAAGGGATAGTGTGTTTTCCAACACTGCAAATAATGGTGGAAAACACATTGTCCCCTGTTAGTTATTTCCCTGTTGGAAAACACACTGTCATTTTTTTGTTCCCTCTTGGAAAACACAGTGTCATTTTTTTGATGCAATGAGTGCAAGGAGCATAAAGTGGATCTATCGAAACTTTCAAGCAAATATAATTGGTAGTTGATGCCCATGCCAACATAGTAATTTTCACCAGTTTTTGTAGTTGTAATTGCCATAGTAAGTAGGCATATGAAAATGTGAAAGCATAGACCATGCATCAAACTGTTTGACAAAATATCTTTGAGAGAGAGGAAGTCGCCTCATGAAGGGTGATGAATGATTGAAAAGATGGATTTTCCTGATAGAATGCATGCAAAGGATGTGGAAGCATAGATAGGGTGCATGAACTGTTCAAAAAAATGCCACACAAGAAACATGATCTCAGGGAATTACATGTTGCATGATATGTTGAGGATCGACTTCTTTGGAAGGATCTAAATTCTATAGATAGGTGCAGTCAGGTTATGATGTGGGGTCAAGTCCCATGGCCTTTACCAACGTCCTCCTTTGCATACGAAGTAGAGCACAAATAGGGCATTTTAATTATTGGATAGTTTGCAAAATGGGATCTGTTGAAAGGACTTTCGAAACTTTCATGCTAATGAAGTGTGATCCCTTGTAGTGCATTAGAAATAGAGGGAAAAGTACTGTGAATTGTTTGATAGGGGATCTCCAAAGAATAGGTACAAGTTGGATTTATGGAGAGGATTTAAAATTTTCAAGCAAATGTCCTCAGCTTTGTATAAATCCAAACTCCACAACTTTCACCATTAATATCCTCTGTTAGCGATGAAGTGGATGGATGCAATGATTGCGGAATGTGGAAGCATGCATAGAGAGACGATGCAAAGGAATTATTAGCGAAACACACCAAATAGATGAAGTCTCATGGACATCAATGAATGCAAAAAATATGCACAAGATGGATTTGTTGAAGACCCATGTGCAGATGTGAAAGGCACAAACTATTTTGAAAAAAAAATACCTCAAGGAAATGTGCTTTCATGAAATCAATTGCAGACCCATTCACAAAGGTATATTACAAAGTTGCGCATAAAAATGGATTCAATGATGAAGGGATTTAGAGATATTCAAGCAAAATACAACTTGTAGGTTAAACTAAAGTCCACAACCCTTTTCCAATTCCTCTTTGCCTACGCCAAATGTAGGAGTTGTAACTGCCCTAGTAACATGAATGCAAAATGTGGAATGCCATGGTTGCTGGAAACACAAAGTGTATTGGTTTAATCGGTCTGAGACAACTTTACATATGCACCCATTCTGTGAAAGCATACACAAAATGTCAACTGTTGGATAAAGTATCTCAAGGGGATGCACCACATAGAAGGCCGAGATCTGTAACCTTTACCATAATCCTTTGTCGTTTGGGATGTGCAAGCATAGATAAGACAAATCAATTGTTCAATGATGAGTGCCTGGTAGTGAAATTGAATGTTGTAGCTATAATTGCCCTTGGATTCGCATAAATGGAGATCCGTCAAAGTGTAATCTAAGGAGGAATTTTGTGTAATGTTGTAGTTAACACCCGAGCATGCATGCATTCAAAATGTTGAAGCAAATACGAAAATATGCAAAGTGTTTGATGGAATGCTTCAAAGTGTTGGTGTGGCCCTTAGAGACAAAGGACAAGGATCATCTTATGGATCGCATGCCACGATGGTAGAGATGTATAAAAGGGCTTTTCAAAATTTCAAATAGTTGTAAAATTGAATTCTTTATGCACCTGGATAAGACATGTCCGTGAGAGATGGAAGCCCAAGGGGTATGCAAACTGTATGACAAACTACCTCAAGAGATTTCATCCCATGGAATAGAGTAATTGAAGTTTATGTGCAAAAAAAATGGTGGTTATGAAATGATATGCTACGCCAAAGGAATGTGAAGACAGAGACATATCAACCGAACTATTTGAAGAAAGGCTACTTAAAAAAGGGTGTAGTCTCATGGCAAGCAATTAGTAATACCCCAAATAACATGCATACAAAATGTGAAGCACCGAATGGAGCGGTGGGTGAACTAGTTTGACAAATACCCGAAGAGATGTCATCTTATCGGATGAAATGATTGCATCATATGTATAAAGGCTGAAAAGTGGAGGGCTCAACAATGGTGGGAGATATTTTAATAGCTTTATGTTCCTTGTTTTGTTTATTACTCAAATTGATCAAGAAGGAACACAACAAAGACATTAGCAATGACTACAGAGCTCTTGGAAAACTTAGAAAGAAATGTAGACATACACGAGAATTCTGAAGGAATACAAAGTGATGCAGAAAAGGTCACCCTATCAAATACCAACTATCCTGATAAACGTTGGGTGCAAAGTGTGGAAATAAAGAACAGAGCCAGTAAACTGTTGGATTAAAGGTCCCCACCGAAATGTGGTTTCATGGCATGAAATTGTAGATGGTATTATCTGGCATCAAGGAGAAAATGTTAGAATCATGTCAATGCAACATTTAATGTTATTTTATTTCAAAATAACATTTTAAATAATGGGATTTGATTTGTTATTTCAATTATGAATTTTAAAGTTTATTCATATTTAATTGAAATATTTTGATATTTGATTAATTTTTAGAATTGATTAAATATTTTGAATTAATTAATTTTATGCGTTAACTAATGCATCTTTATGTTTTATAGGCACCTTCTTGAAAAAAAGAAATCACAAAGGAGGTGATCTATAAAACTGAGGTGCAAAGAGAAGATATTTTATGAAGGGATCATCAAACTGAAGTAAGTTGAAAGTGTGGTGGGCCAGTTTAGTGTGATCTCTAGGAAGGGATGCATATTTTTATAATGCAAAAGGAGAACTTAGAGTTGTAACTAAAGGTTGCAATTGTTAACTGAAGCTAGACTGGAGGATGGAATTGAGAACTGAAATCAACTAAAGTCAAACTGAAGCTAAAACTGAAAGTTATCTTTGGAGAGTTTTGTGCACAACAAATGCTACAACTTTTTGATATTTGAGTTTTGGAGGAAATTATGGGATTTTGAGCTACAACTTGTCAAATGAAGCTCATTGTAAAGGGTTGGTTAGACACTTAGAGAAAATAAGTTAGAAGTTTTATAGCTTAATTAATTAGAAGTTTCACAGTAGGATAGGTGATGTATTTTTCTGCAATTCTTAGTTTATATGGAGGTAATATGAAGATATGGGTTTCTGTACACTAGTGATCTTGCCAGATTTGTAAATGTTGCTTATCTGTTTCATTGACAGTAGAAGCAACCAGACTTAAACCTTCTTTAGGCCATGCTCTAGAATGATGTTTGTTTTATTAATCATTTGATTTGGAAAGTTTTCAAGGAATGGAATTCTATCTTTTCTTTGGTTCGAACGATGATTTGCAATCTGCCATTAATATTTGCATTGTGAATGAATAGCTATGTATGGATTACAGGTTGATTTGTTTTGTAGTTCTGGTTTAGGGATTCCTTGGAAAGCAACAGGTCTGATTAGTGGAATGAATCAACATTCATTTTTTTTTCTATGTCCATGATCTATCTTTTTCCTTTTCTTTATATCCCCCCTTGTTAGAGTAGGTTTAAATAAGAATTTGATTTCATAACAATCAAAAAGCTCAATAACCAGTAGGCCCCTTGAACATTACAATCATATTGACCATTGAGCAATATCAGCACAATTGAGAACCACTACCAGGACCTTGGGAGTTAGATTACTATATGTTGTCTTTCTTTTTCAGAAGAAATAGAATAGAGATATTTTGTTTAAATGTTGTTGTGCTATTTTGACGATCAACAAGTCTGCTATTAAATTCTTGGACCTATCTATCCAATCAATAGAGAAAACATCAAACAATTTGATGGTGTCCTATACAAAATTTATGTACTGCCTTAACCTTTTATTTTTTGTGGCATACTTTGATCTCACTTGTGAAATAATCAATTCAGAATCTCCAAAAATAGTTAGTAGCTTAATTTTGTGTTTGATAGCCATGTTCAATCCAATCAACAAAGCCTCATACTCTGCCATGTTATTTGTACATTCAAATGTCAGTAAGAATGAATATTTGCATGTTGTACCCTCAGGTGAGTTGAAAAAAATCCTACTCCATCAAAATGCATTCACCATACACCATGCTCATTCTTGGAGACATCCCTATCAATTGGATTAGTATTCAACAATTTAGGTTGTGAATGCTCAATTCTAAAACTTCCCAAGTCCACATCACAAAAGCAATTCATCTGATTTTGATCAACATATTCCACAATTTGGTTCACTCTTGGTTCTCTATATAGTTTGACCTCTTCAACATTTATTAGTATTTTGGTATAAGATAAGTCAAACTGCACATTTCCTCCCACTGAAGCAGTTCATTTCCTTGATAGGAGCATTAAAAAATGAGGGGGCATGTCTATCATAGTTATGTCAATTGTGTATGTTGCTTTTGGATAAGCGGCTAACTTCACTTCTCCATCCTTCATGATTCCTACCACAGGGATATGCCTATTATCCATAGCATAGCATTTACCACCACTAGTGCTCACCCACATGCCAAGCTATTTCATGATGCCTACTGGCATGATGTTAATAGTAGCCCCTGAATCAACCATACAATTTCTCACCATTTTTTTATTTATGAGCAATGTGGTAAAAAATGGATTGACCTGTGGAGGATGTACCAATGTATCACCAAGACAAACTTCAAGGACTTTTATGTCTCCCTGCCTACCACTACTTATCTTGGTGATCTCTTTATTCTCCAAGCTTATGATTTTATTAGCTCAACTAGATATCAGTTGAATAGCACTATCTCTATATTATTTTATCTCCATCATTTCCAATAGTGGCACAAATATTTTTACCTGAGACAATGCTTGTGTGAAATAAAATGAAGAGGAATTTTCTGCTTTGGCTATCCTCTTTTGTTCCAATGGATCTCCTTTGTTTTCTTCTTTCTCCTTCTTATTTGTTTCATCATGTTTTTTTTGGCTTTTGTATAATCCCTTGTCTTCTTCTTTGGGAACATGCTTCTGCTCATTCTTATTGGGCTCCTTATCCTTGTTTGGTTTTTCCTGAATGGTTCCTTTATCTTTCACAAACAATCCTCTTGGAGTGTCCTCATCTGCATTTATTGTTTTGTTTCTCAACGTATAGTTTCTTTTTGCTTGATCTACTACAACAATGGTTAATTCTTTAATCTCCTCCTTAGTTGGCCTCCTCAATTTACATTTATTGGACTTAAGTGGTGCATAAGGAAGATGTGATTCATCATTGATTTCATTATCCTGATTAGAGAAGACCTGTTGTTCTACCATGTGAATATTGTACCTCTTGTTATTTACATCATACTCATAACCTTCATCTCCTGAGGATGAATATTCTTGTTCAACTAGATACAGGGTATGTGAAGTTAGATATATTGTATGATCTCCTTCCTTATTGCTATATGGCAACTCTTCTTCTTGTATTGATTGTGCTACAACACAATGATCTGGGGAATGAGGCATATTGCAAACTTGACACCAACGGTTGTTATTGACCATGTAGGCTCCTTTCTTCTTTAATGGATAAGGGGTTTCTTTGTATTTAGGCCTATCAATTATGGGTTTTCCATCTTTCCAATTTGTGTTGTATGGCATATCATGCAATCTTAGTCTTTCATTTTTGTCTAAATTTTCCTATTTATTTTGGGGATTGTTAAAGTTTTGGGGAACTCTAAGGTTGTTCCTTTTGCTAGTCATCCCTGCAGCCTTTTTGTTGTTTTCAATGGTCAATGTTGTCTTTTGTGCTTTAGTTAAACTTCTAGGGCATCTATTTCTAAGTTTATACCCAATTTTTGGATCAAAATCTTTTAAATAAATGCTCAAGGCTGCCATATTAGTCAGTTTGGATCCTTGTGGTATTTTGTTATGTAGCTTGGAAAACCTCTCGTTGAAGTCATAAATTGACTCATTTTGGTACTTTTGAATACTTATCAGCTCATGAAGGGAAAATTCAGGGGCACACTGATTCCCATATTATTCTAAAAATTGATTGTGAAAGTCTGCTATAGAATCAATTGAAGCATAAAGTAGACCATTGAACCAATCTCTTGCTTCTTCAATTGGTGACATCATGAATAATCTCATATTTACATCCTCATATTCCATGGCAATATCCTATATGAAGGAATTGAAATTTCTGATATGTTCTTCAGCTGATATCACATTATTTCCAGTGAATTTGGGAACCATATTTCTCCAATTGTTGTCCATTGGGTATGGATATAATTGGTGTTCTGTCAAATAAAATTGCCTACATGTGCTTATGGGGTTATGTGGATGCAAATTTAGAGGTGGTGGATTGGGATGGTATTGATATCCATATTGAGGCTGATGATAGACATTTTGTTGAACGTGTTGTTGAGGGTATATTTTTGATGTGGCACATGTTATTGGTGTGGTGGGGCATATTATTAGCCTGGAGGCAGATAATGCTAGGGAATATTGCCAACGTTGGGAGGTTGGGACCTTTGTGGTGGCATATTGTGTTGGACATGTTGTCTTGGGTTACCACCAACATTATGGGGTGCTTTTGAAGTACCTAAAGCACCGGTGTTATGAGATGTTCCATGTGAATTGACACTACCACCTTGTTTATGTGGAAGGACATACTTTGGCGGTTTTGGTGCCTGGATGTTTAATTGTGCCATTTGTTGATCTATATATTGGATTTCTTGCATCATCTGTTGTCTCTTTCTGAGCTGTAGTCTCTTCCATTCCAAATGTAGTTCAAATTCTTGGTTAGTCATACTATCCAAATCAACAACAGTGTGTTAATAGATCCCTCATAGTTTTCTGCTCCTTGATGTGATGACACTTTGTAATCATATTCATTTTATGTTCAAATTCGTTCCACCTCAATTTTGGCATTGAACTCATTTGTTTTCTTAGGTTCCTCTTTCCATCAAAAAATAGGATGACTAGTATTTTCTTGATCAAAAGGAGTATGAGGATCTCTACTCAAGTCATCAACATGGGATTTTCATCCATGCAATGGATCAAAACTGTTATTCATTGCAAGGAATTTTTCTATGGAGTTCTCCCTATCTTCGTTAGTTACTTTTTCCTTGTTTTTATTTGCATCAAAATTTGAAGGGGGAGACCCATGTTTATTTTTCCACCTAGCATTGTTCTTCTTTGGGATTTCTTGGTGTAAAGACCTCCTACCATTCATCTCATAGGATTTTTTAATGCTCTGACTTCTAGGGTTTGTCTTTATTGATGTGTATTTGAACTTCCCAGTCATGCACTTGTTCTTACAGAGTCACCACTCACTTATAATCAAATTGAGAAAAATTTTCAATTCTTATTCCTAGTGGAGTCTTGTACAAGGTTTTGACTCTATGATGAAGGCTTGGATTCAAAATTGACTTTCCCCAACAGAGTTGCCAAATTGTTGGATCTCAAAAATGTAGGTTTCAAATCCTAAGAGGATGTCAGGCTCTATGATTAGAATTGTAGCATTTTTGAACCAATGTATGGAGTTAACCTATATGGTTGATGACTCCCTTCACTTCAGGTTCTACTAGACCTAGGCGGGTGGACCTTGATAGCTGAAGTAGATTGTGTGACTTGTTTGTACTTAAGGATCTATCCACAGTGGCACAAAGTGTGGGATAGATGATGGCTTGTTGATTACTTCTACTCCTAATATGACAATTGGAAATTTTGAATGTGAAGGTTGATAAGTAAAGTATAAATAAAATGTGAAGTGGACCAGTGCTTTATTGAGTGTGAAGTCAATGAAGTTTTATGACAAGTGACTATTTTCGGTTACAATTCTAATTGTTTGGCACTCTAAAAAATTGTTTATACCTTGTATAAATGTGCAAGAATGTGACTGATAGACTCTTCTTATTGATCCAATTGATCCTATCAAGTTACTGTGATTTATTAAAAGGATTTTAATCCTTCCTTGAAGGAACCAATTAAGAGAATCACACAATGAAAACAAATGTGTATTGACAAATGAAGTACACCCTCAATTTGAATAACAAGATACTATCAAGTTAGAGATAGTATGACAATCTTATCAATTACCTAACTCTTCTTACTGATCCAAATGTTACTTCCAAGCTACTCCAATCAATTAAAAGGATTTAATTCCTTGATGGAAACCAATCAACTTGATTACACAATAACAGTAAATGTGTATTAATGAAATTGAATATCAACTTGGATACACAAATTCAAATAACAGAGAAATAATAGTGTGGAGACAACCAGATAATTGCTTTAAATCAACAAACAATAGACACCAATATTGAGCCATACAAAATTAAAGATCCTCTATTGATTTATACCAAAATTTCATGCATGCATCATGGTCCATATAGTATAATCTATATGATAAAAATTTTGAAAGTATCTTCTATATATCTCCTATTCTCTCCCTATTCGCTCTTCCTATCTATCTCCTCTAATATTACAATGTTCAACTTATATAGTAATATCTTGAAGAGGGTACACCTCTTCATAAGTGTCTTTTGGAATTAACACAATTAAACATTAATAATTATGCTCTAATGAGCCACAAATGAAATTGTGTTATATGATCTAAATATTCTTGGCTCAATTTTGTGTCAGCATCCTTTGTAGTATTCCTTGCAGCTATCTCCATGATGATCATCTTCTCTAAATTCTCACAAACCTCCTCCAGTGCTGAGTCATCGTTCTTGGTTGCTTCCAAAGCTCCATGTAGTATCAATTTACATTCTTTCATCCATTCACTTCGGTCTTTCAATTCTCCATCATCTTTGAACAGTGTAGGCGCCCATTCCTTTGCAACATTGATGAATTCCTTTGTATCTCCTTGAAGTTCCTTATAATAATCCTTGTGTTTTCTCATGATATCCTCAACAAATTTAATGGTTCTAGTGTTAGAAGTGCTTCTCTTTTGTATCTCATAGACCTTTTCCTAAATTCTGTCATTTATTCTCTTGTGCTCCTGAATAGCAGTATGACTCTTGGAGTGGGTTATCTAGAACTTGTCCATCTAGACTATCAGATTGGTATACATCTTGTGGAATACTACAAAAAGTGCATCAAATCTAGCTTTATTTAATTTGGCTACATTAATTCCAATGTTAGTCATGACCACAAGATCAATTTCTCCTACTTTCAGTGTCATCACATGGACAAATTCCTTCTCTCCTACTTTCAGTGTCATCACATGGACAAATTCCTTCTTAGTGTCAATAGTCACAGATTTCTTATGTGGCGGATATAGGGCCTAAATAATGAGAGAGCTCTCATCAGGGTTATATCTTGATCCAATATATACTTTTGTCACCCCTTCAAGACTGAGCTTATGTTTAAGACAATTATTATGCATAAAACTATCAACTTAGACAAGAGCAAAATTTAAATCTAGACCACGAAAAATAGTTACACCAGAATCCTCCAATATTTTTCTTCCTTTGGAGTCATATCCTTCATTTCATTCTCTACATCCACCTTCAAAGTGTTAAGCAACTGGCTTTCATTGCTAGGTGTGATTTCTGTGATTAATTCCCTTATTGCTTTCCCTTTTTGCTTGTACAAGAAAGATCTAAATTTAGGAGACTTTATAAACTGATCATCATAAACAAAAGACTTATATGCCAACTACCTGGTATCTATATCAGATAATTCTTCAACTTCTTGTTCTCTATTGGGAGGTTAATACTCCTCAATTCTTAGTTTAGAGATCTTGTCAGTTTGACCTTGTGATTCCTTTTCACTAGAAGATTCCTCACTTCCAGAGGACAACATTTATGCTTCCTATATTTCCCTCATCATTTGATCCATTTCTCTGTTATAGTTATCAATGGCCAATTCAACTTCCCTTTCCTCCATGTTTCTGATCATGTCATCATGAGGATATGATATGTGGTCATATCCACCTAGATTCTACTTTTTCCTTGCAAAACCAATATAACCCCGAGGATCAAATCCCTTCCTTGGTGTAGCTTTCTTCATATTGAAATATAGTAACTTATCCAAAATAAGATCATATCCTTACTTGGACAACACAATGAAATCTCCAAAGCACAATGTACTAGGCATAAATGATTGTTTCTCATAGGCACTCAAGTTCATAACATTGGAATAATCCATTTGCCTGACAATCTCCAGATATGCAACCCTATTTGGCATAATTTTTGGTAGAAGGAAAAGTGTATCTTCAAACCCATACACTCTTATCATGGTTGAATCAGTATACCAATACCAATCACCCTAATTATGACCCACAGTTGGTGGTCCATTGAAATTTTTGGGCCTCAAAAATCTTCTAATCTCATCAGACAATGAATAATCACAAGGATGATTATAGAACCTATACAATATCTTGACAAAATATTCTTCAAAATGAACATAACCAAAATTAACAAATCTGTTATAGTCCCAAATAGCAGTCCACAATTGCATTGGTAGTGGCTGATCCTCTTTGTCAAATTGTGTAATTATTAGTTTCTCTAGCCACATCCCTAACTCTTGTCCATAGTATCATATCATGTGCATAAGAATGGAGTAATGTTTGAAGTGCAATGTGGGAGATGCATTCTTGATGGCCATTAATCCTGAGTCAATCCCTTTGGAAATGTGTGAGGCATAATAAAAAAGTCTGACATTGTGGTACTATACATTTGCAACAATTATCATTGCCCCTATAGACATGAATTTAGAGGCCTCTTTTCCCATTACTTGGCATACCAAGAAGTAAGTATATTTCAAGTAGGGCTCAAAAAAATCAACATGAAAAGGAGGCCCATCATTGTCTTCAAGTGGAACAAGGTCTCCATTTTTCCTAGGCCTATGTAATGGCAACCTCCATCCTTTATAAGTTGTATCCATTCTCCAATACTCCCTTTCCAAATCCTTGTGCACAATAGGCTCATCACATGTGTCATCTAGGTTAAAAACTTCACAAATTATGGTCTTGGACACATGTATGAAAGGTTCACCTTGCAGGTTGCAAATAACTTTAAGGTATGGGTTGTAATGCTTAGCCAAAAGTCTTATGAGCTTTGTATTCATAAAGACATTGGGAATAACCAGTTTTCCCAAATTGAAATTCTAGGGGTTGCATACTAGTTCAAATCTATTTCTCCGACAATAGTGGAACATGAACAATTCATATCCCCTAATAGGAGTCCACACATCACCTATATGTTTGCATTTATCTTCTAACTTTTCCACATCATCCCTCAATTGGGAAAACCTTTTGGCCTTTGGTCTTGAACTAGGTAATTGATCAATAAGGTCTTGGTTCAATTTTTGTTTTAATTCTGAGCCCATTTCAGTTTTGTTTCTTACTCTTGGTCTGGCTGCTTTCACCTCGTTGCTTCCTACTTTTTTTTTTAGCAGAACTTGAACCTTCCACTTTAATTCTCTACATGGTGACAAAATTCAATTATAATTTATCAATTGGAGGAGAACCTAGAATGCTTACTTGTGTATTTTAGGTCGCACTAAATTCCTTGACTCCCATTAGATCTCCCGTCCTTCCCATTGCAACTTCTGGAAATTCCTTTAGTTCATTCTCCTTTCAATCAGAGAATATTTACATAATGCTCATTCATGCGGCCATTAATGTCCATCTTTGAGAATGAATGCAACAAGTTTTTTGAATTTCACAATGTCAGAATGATAAAAAAGATTACATTGGAGAAACACTTCTAATCTCAAGATGATCTATGTGTTTTGTATGGCACCACCCTTGTTTATACATTCACAATAGATCACCAAGACATAACTGAATGCCCTTTCGATGAGAAGTATCCTTTTGATTTTCATTTGTGGTTGGGAAGACAACCAAGTACTCTTATCGATATTATGCAACTGCTCATTTTCTTGCTTTTCAACTTCTACTATTTCAGGGAGAAAATTATGAAGTTCTTCTTATGCTAGAGTAGTCTGGACCATTAGAAGTCCTTTCAATCATCACTCGGTGTCCTTCTAATGAATAATGATCATTTCTCATTACCATCTATAAGAGAATAGAATGTTGTTCCGACGTACTTGGTCTTCTCGATGTATTTCTTTCACCACTCCATTCATTTGGATAAGTTGGCAAGACTTTCCCTAAAACCTCCTTTATCGACATAACCCATGCAATTGGTGAGCTATTAGGGACTCGTTTCGATTGTACATGTCTCTCTGACATAGTTGTTCTCCTAGTTCATCGATGAAATAATATGTTTTCTTACCAATATGAGGAATCTATTGGCATGACTCAGGAGCTCAGTGCAATTTGAAAACTTCACTTCGATTACCTTGCTCCTACTGATAAGCTTTCATCATTGAAATGATAGGTCTTTTCTTTCCGATTATGCACTCATGTAATCTTCAGGGTCTTTGATCATCGTGACTTGATTGACCTCTTCTCGATATGCAAAAAATGTTTAGATTAAAATGTTATGTCTTGTTGATCGGAGGGACTTACACATGATCTTCTCGATATGGACTGGTTGCTTTTAAAGCTCTTGCTCATCAACGACTAGAGGAATGATCATATGTCAAAGGCCAAGTTAATGGGATTATTGGTTAACATGGGTTAAACTATGGATCTTGTCACACAAATTTCAAAAATTTGTATTGATCATTAAATTAAGGTGTGGCAAATTTCTATGGCAAGTGAAAGGTCAATGGGTGGAGCCCAAAAAAATGTGAGATTTTTCCTGTTCTAACACGTTCTTTTGTGTGTATGTTGGTTTTCCATGGGATCTTCATCCCGAGGGCTTGATCACCCCTCTTGATCATTGTCATCCTATATTATTGTAATTGACAAATGTGGACCCCTCTTCATGTGTGTTTGTCTACTTTAGTGTGAGTTTGAAGCAAGTTCATCCTCCCAATAAAGTGGGGGCTAAATGTGGCAATGAAAAAAGTATCCCTTTTACTTTTTCTTGCTTGTTTGGGCCATCCTTGTTAATTGGGCTTAATGGTGCCTTGATTTAGTGTTGTAATGTGTTGAAAAAATTCACATTAGGTCTTGGGCCCTTGTGAACTAATGAACATAAATTGTACCTTGCTAAAGTGTTGTGAAGTGTTGTAACAAACTTTCACACTTTTCTAAGGTTTTATTAATTAATTACACCTAATAAACCTCTTTTTACCGTAATCATGCCTTATTTGGAGTTTTGTAAAGTGTTGTGACACACTTTCACACCTTTCTAAGGTTGTCATTAATAATTGGGCTTCTTTATGCTTTAATTGGCCTTATTTTGCATCTACAAGCCCCATTTAATGCATCTTTTCGAGGATAATCCAGACACAAATCAACATCCAATCATAATTCAAGTGTTTTTAGGTTGTATGGCCTAGATTTAGTGATTTGGGACTCATTTTCCACCTTGGGTGAATAAGTCCCACGTAGGTTTTTGGGTCCCAAACCTAGTTTCACACCTTTCTAAGCATTTTTAAAAATGGTCTCATAAATTAACCCTAATGGGACTCATTCGCCACCTTGGGCGAATGAGTCCCATGTGGCCCAAAATTAAAATTAATTCAAAATTTTGGCAGGATTTTATCCTCCTAGATCTGATGTAGGCTTGTAGTGTTGTAATTTTGGGAATTCTTGCATAATTAATTTTAAATACAAGGTTTTTTCATTCATTTTCACCTAATACTTTTGTGAGAGCATTCATAATAGCATGCTTGAGTTCACAAGAGTATCCAAGTGTATACAAGAGCATTCAAGAGAAAATTATCAAGCATTTTAAATCATCATTCAAGTATCAAGCGTCATGTCAAAGTCTTCATGCATCATGTTTTTTTTTGAGCTAACAATTGTAATGTAGGGTTTTATGATTCAAGTTAGCATTTCATTCAAGATCTATCACATTCATGCAAGAGTCAAGGTCTACATCCATTGGAACCATCTCATACATGTTTACGACACTTCTTTGCTAGATTTTGGCGAGTTTCAACATCATATTTTGTTCATTCATCATTCTCCATTAAGTTATTTCATTTCATTTCAAGGTTTGATTACCAAAATGGGGTTTGACCAAGGTAAACCCATTTCCAGTAAAAAAAAACAACATTTTCCCCTTTCTTTAGTGTGTGATTTACAAGTTTAGGTGTAGTAACACTTCGTGCCCTTATTTCTGATGCTGATTTTTTTGTTTTGTGTGTTTGATGTTTAATGAGGGTTTTCTGCTTTTTTTGTGTTTTCTTGAAATATTTGCAAGGAAATAAATGCAAAAACATAAAAGAATTCAAGCAACTATGATAATAACTCCTCCACTATATATTTATTTGATCATTATTCAATAGAGTAGGTTATTACAATCATACCTGGATTAATTTGCAAACATGCAGCTGTTGTTCACAAATTCATCCAAAAAAGAAAACTCATAAAAGGTCCAAATCTCCTTCAATATGCTGCCTTTGAACCATAGAATCAAACCCTTGGTGCACGAGTATTGTAGCGCTACTATTCACGTCACTGTAGCAACAAAAATAAATTTGATTTGCAAATTATTAAATCTTAGTCTTGCACAATCTTCAGATCTGCAAACATAAAACCTTGAAACCCTTGAATAATCTTTGTATTCCTTCACCAATATGCTCAAATAGAACACCTGAATGATGCCCTCCAAAATACCAAATTCAACAGGTATTTCACTATTTCAAATGGTTGTAAACACTGAAGAAGAAACATTCTCCAATGGCACAAAGATTGAAAACCCTTGGCTTCCACTCTCAGACAAAACTTCATCAACAACAAATCATCAATTGAATGCCTTCAAAATAACTCCCAAGTAAAATATATAGACCTTCATGAGAAATTCAAATTTCTCCAAAAAGTCAATTTAGTAATATTAAAATTTCATTTATTTCCATCTTTTAATATTGCCTTCGACTTAGTAGTTGGCACTAAAAATTAATTCATTTATTTGGCCCCCTTTTAATGATGTTTTGACCCTCAAGTTATAACATTAAAATATAACCTTTTTAATTAATTAATGTTATTTGAGCCAAATAACATTAATAATGTCTTAAATTCATTATTTCTCAACACGCCATCTGAACTGGGGACTCATATGATAATTCTCCATCTGATCACATGCCTTACTAAAAATAGTAAGGATCCCATTCTGTCCCTGTCTGACATACTATAAATAGTAAGTTGAGCCAACTAAGTCCCAAAAGCCTTGAATGAAAGCCAAAGTTTATCCACACTGAACAATGGAGTGATACCATCCTTAGAAGACCCCCTAATCTTCTTCATTAGCCTACGAGGGTCATGATAATAGGCTAATCTACTGAATATGGATGTCTCACTTTGGAGGGGACATTACATTAGGTTGAAGATGCGTTGAAGAGAAAGTTTGGAGAAAGTTGTCAAAGTGCCTAAAGTTGTCAAAGTTGTCACCTTGCATTGGAAATACTTGGAGAGCTTCTACAGGTTACAAATTAGGATTTTAGATCCATAAATCAATTGGGAAGCACAAAGCAGACCTTGAAGACTAGATTCAGACCTTGAAGTTCCAAAAAACCTTAACTAGATTGATTTTCCACTTCTCATGAATGAGTCCTAGTTTAGGTCAAAATTTAGATTTTTATAGATTCAGATACCCATTTACCAGATTCCTGCTTCTACATAGAAACTTGGATCTCAGACTAATTCACCCAACCTAGTGTATGAGTCCCAATCAGCATTAAATTCAGAATCTACAATATTTCAAAGCTTCAATCAACCATCTTCAGATTCCTAGGTGCACATATTTCATCTTACAACTTGCTATTTTGTTTTGCATATATTTCTAGGTCATTTAGCGAAAGGTTGCATCAAACTAGGTTTAAGCATTTCATCTTACATTGCATTTGTCTTTCGAAGCCTTAGCTTGGTGGTGAACCCCTCATTAGTTTACAATCAGCCCCTAGGATAGCCCTATTGTAAGATCTCTTTCTCCTTTGCATTGAGATCTCTAGGGTTATCCGTCAATGAAATAATTGGAAAGTGGGTGTGCTATATGTCCTAAACCATACGATAGCATCTTACCACCATTTTCCACTATTTCACTTTGGATTAGAATTTGAAGGAGACATCTTTAGAGGAGATACTCAAGTCTTTGGATTGTGTTATACATCAATCTCTAGAAGATTCTGATTTTTCATTTTTAGTAGTGTTGCCTAGAATACTTGATTTGATTGTGATAACTTTCAACATTGAAATGGGGACACTTGAGCCGAGTTTAGAGGCTTCATACATTTTAAGTTTTCTTTCTACATATTCCTTAGGAATGGGGAGATATCTTGCATACACCTTTGGTTTTTTTCTTCCTAAGGGGAGGAGTGTTGTTTGATGATCATGGACCATCTTCTACATCTATTTCTAGGCATCTATGATTGGATCTCTTTGTGGGGCTTCTTTTCCCTTCCACTTTATTTCTCTCTCTAGTATCGAGGGGGGTGTACTTCCTTGTTGTGGGAGGGGGATTCTTCTACTTTGCAGTGATTTTATATGTACATGGGTACCTAAAATGGCTTCATTTATTGAGACCCATCATAATCTTTGTAGCCACCTAAGCTATACTTAATGGGGGTGTTAACTTTTAGGTTTTTTATTCTCCTAGTGAGTTAATTTATTTTTCCTTAGTCCTAGGTTTTCCTACACTTTTAATAATATTTCTTAGGTTAATAAAATGATTTTAATTATTTAATAACTAGGAAATAAGATGTTGAGGTGTCACCATCCTAAAAGGGTGGACCATTTACTATTTTTAGACCACTTGGTGGTCACTCCCTATTGATTGATTTTGCCACTTTGATCTTCTCCCTGGTTCTATATGAACTCACTACCTATCTTGTATATCCATACATATTTATATTTATTGTTGCATAATTTAGCATGCACGTATTTTGATGCATGCAGTCATTCATCAACAACTTTGTTTTGATTTTGTAATGCAATTTTTTCATCTTGACATTTGCACACCTCTTGGAATTTTGAGTCTATAATTGTCTTATTTTATTTATAGCTTTATAGCTTATTTCTCTCATAGAAAGATCTTGGTTATTCATCTATTTCAAATTTACAACACCAGCTATCCCCTTGCACATCCAAAAGGTCATTTATGACCCAGTTTGATGTGGTGACCATAAAAAAAAGGGTACTTTTAGCCCAAAAAGATGTCCATTATTTGGCTGAATATTCATGTTCAATTTTTAGTGGTAAAGTGGAAAACTATATAATGAGCCAATATAGCCTTGCAACCATGAAATCAAATCCAAATTATATTTTTGAAAATAATTGTTTATGCTAAAAAACATAAATTTAAAGGAGTGAATTGTGCAATAGCTTTACTCTAATTCATTTCAAAGAGTGCAAAGCCTAAAAATCCATGCCATTTCAAATTTATGATTTCATTAAGATCAAATTTTAAACATGTATTATTGCTTCTATCAGTATATTATACGCTTAGATTCAATATTATGGACTCTCATGCTGAAACTTTCAAATTGTGTGTATATGATATATTTAAAAGGACATCAACACTAGGTCATTATATGTCATCTAGGATCACCCTCCATCAACAAGTAGCACTCATTAATAACACCTTTGATAAATTTAAAATAACTCATATTCTTATCATAACAATATTTTGAATCAAACATTCCAAATATATCAACTCTTTATCAACAAGCATCAAAACCTTAGTTCATGCACTAGGTGACTTACCACTCATTACACGTTTATTCAATTCTCAAATCCCTCATTAACTCAACCACATCTTTTGACAATTACATTTGTTGCTTGGTGTGTTTTACAATAATGTATCAAGATCATTGAATCATTGACTAAGATGGAAAGTGGGAAGCTAGTTGCCTTCCTCTCTTAGAATAGCAAGTTTTAATTATGTTCTTCAATACCATCAAATCTTCTCTTTGTAGGTGTAGATATAAACAAAAAATTATTGCAACTTGGACTAAATTTTTGAAGACTTTAGGTTCAATGTGTTAAATAATAAGGCCAACCTACACATGCGAGGATCAAAATCACTAACATGTGGGTTTGAAATAGGTTCACACATAATCACATATTTCATTGAGCATAATTGTCTCAATCTATTCATCTAAAATCTAATTCATATATTAGTAACTATCATAATTTATTCCCGTCAAATTAGTCTCTTCCTTTTTTAACTTCAATATATACATTTACTTTTATTTTATTTATATTTTAAATCCAATCAAACAACATTTTAAAAGTTAATTTTTATATCTAAAATATTTTTTTATTGATATAAGAATTTTATTTCACTAGAAAAGAAAACTTGTTATTTAACACATACATATACATAAAATATTAACAACGAAATAAAAAATAAACCTCCTTCACATATATTGATAAGTCCTTTTTTTCAGACTTTAGGTTCAATGTGTTAAATAACAAGGCCAACCTACACATGCAAGGATCAAAATCACTAACATGTGGGTTTGAAATAGGTTCACACATAATCACATATATCATTGAGCATAATTGTCTCAATCTATTAATCTAAAATTTAATTTCATATATTAGTAACTATCATATATTCCTGTCAAATTAGTCTCTTCCTTTTTTAACTTCAAGATATACATTTACTTTACTTTTATTTATATTTTAAATCCAATCAAACAAACATTTTAAAAGTTAATTTTCATATCTAAAATATTTTTTTATTGATATAAGATTTTTATTTTACTAGAAAAGTAAACTTGTTATTTAACACATACATATACATAAAATATTAACAACGAAATAAAAACTAAACCTCCTTCACATATATTGATAAGTCCTTTTTTTAGACTATAAAAAACTTTAACTAGCAATGGCACCTTGGTGTGCAATGGGTATGCCGAAGAGGTGTGGAAGGTCAATTAGGGAAAATTTGGGTCTATTGCTTAGAGGGAGATATAGAGATAGAAAAAGGGAGAGATGGAGGGTAGAAGATAAAGAGAGTGAGGGGGATAAGGAGATAGAGATAGAGAGGAAGAAATACATAGAGATGGATATGGAGAAAGAAAGGGATATGGAGAGAACGAGAGAGAGAGATAAAAAGAGAGGGGAGAAGGATAGATAAATGGTGTAAGATTGACATCATGTACTACACAAATGTGAAAAAAATAGATCAAAATTTTCTCTAATTAATAATATTATTATATTAGGACATGAGCCTTAGCTTGATTGACTAAAGAATCCAGTCTCACCCACATCCCCCTAATATATATTATATTATATATAATTGATATATAGAATAAAATAACTTCAGTTATTATATAAATATGTTATTTTATAATACATATAATATTAACATTATAGTTATTAATATAATATATCACAATATATTATTTGATAATATGTAAATTAATATTATATAAGCTTATATAACAAATAACTATAATATATAATAGTATTAATAACTATTTTTATTATTTTATATAATATTATATATATACAAAATATATTAATATTATATTATCTTTATGTATATTACATTATATTATTTATATATTAGTTATCATATTTATATTTATATTATATATTATATTCAACTTATTAATAAAAACTATATATTATTTTTTGGTAGGGGCAAATTTCCCTGTTTATGGGACTCCTACTTAAATTATTATTTTAAACTCTTACTTAACCAAAAAAACAAAAAAATAATTATTATTTTAATTTTATTAAATATTATATATTAATGTATACATTAAATAATTATTATTTATTGTATAAGTATATTACATTTAAATTAGTAATAGATATTAAGTATCTTTTAAGTTTTACTTAATATCACATTAGTTTATAAATTGATATTATTATTATTTTAATTATAGAAATAAAGAAACATTTGAAAATAATTATAGATTGGTTTCAATATTCAAAATAAAAATAAACCACATTAAAACTGTTAAAATTAAAATTTTAACTCTTATATTAAAAGTCACAAATAAAACTAAATTTTAAAAAGTTAAAAATAAGATTCTATCCATTAAAAAGGTAAAATATTTTTAAATTTTGCTTAAGTTTTCTTTTATCATCTTTTGATATCATAAATTATGAAAGTTTCATGTTTTTATTCTAAAAATATTATTAAAATTGTTTTAAAAAAAAATCAATATTACAAAAATTAATTAAACATATCAATTTTTTAAAATATAATAATAATAATAATAATAATAATAATAATAATAATAATAATAATAATAAAATTTAATTTTATTCAAATTAATATGAAATTTTTATATATCTTTAATGATTTTTTAATTAAAGATCAAATTTTAAAATCAATAAATTTTTTTAAAAAAAATCTTTAAAATTTATTTTTACATATTATTATGTGTAACAAGAATTACTTTACTACAAAATTATAATATAAAATAATAAATGAAATATAATAAAAATAATGTATTTTAACTTTTTAAAATCAAAAATCAAATTTTAAAATCAATAAATTTTTTTTTAATAAAATTATTCCATATTTTTTCTCTCAATTCTCTAAATTATTTTATATAAATTAAAACAACATTATTATTATTATGCATCAAAAAACTTTGTAACAAAAATATAATACAAATCAAGCTAAGCTCCAGATGGTGACTTGTCATTTCTACCCGGCAAAAGAGATAAGCTGGCTGTTTTACTGCGCTGCTCATGACTGACGAAAATATGACGTCATGGTCAGGACATGTAATGAAGTTAGGGCGGCGCCTCCAGAAGCGCCAAATCTTTCCGGGCAATCAATTCCTTCAAAGAAACAGGTGAAAGGTCACTATCATTGCAGAGACGGCCACGATCTTTTTCACCTTCTTGTATCCTTTATGCAGGAGAATGAGCCGTTGATGGACATTTGAAGCTCATGAACTTCAAATTAGGAAACCTTCGACGTAATTAACAATAAGAAAGGTCGCTTTTATTTTGGTTTCATCCTTGTCACATTTGACCGTCAGTAGAGAGAAAATGTTATTTAAATCTATAAAGAATGAATCTTACTGAAGATATTATTCCCACAAAGAGAACCTTATAAACACTCCTCCAACAACAGCTTTTCTTCAGCCCGGTATTTTCTCTGTTTTCACGATCGAGTGGTCAAATTCATGGAGAAAATTCAGCACAAGCATGTTGATGTTGGGGAACTGAAATTACATGTTGCAGAGATTGGATCAGGTATTTCTCGCACTCTATTCAAGGTTTCTTAATCTGCTCTTAGCTTATTCTTCTTATAATGTATGACCATGCCTAATGAGATTTGGTTACAGGTCCAGCTGTGCTGTTGCTGCATGGCTTTCCTGAAATTTGGTATTCATGGCGTCATCAGATGATTGCCTTGGCAGATGCAGGATTTCATGCAATCGCCCCTGACTACAGAGGCTATGGACTCTCTGATCAGCCTTCCCAAATAGAGAAAGGGAACTCTGTAGATCTTGTGGAGGACATGGTCGGCCTTCTTGATGCCCTTGGCATTCAGAAAGTCAGTACCCAAAACTCTATTCAATGAATTTATAGGCCCTTGATAATCTAGAATCCTCAACTCACATCCAAAATGTCTGCTTCCTTGAGTTCTACAGGCATTTGTTGTGGCCAAGGATTTTGGAGCATTGATTGCATATTATCTGTATCTCCTCTACCCTGAGCGAGTGAGGGGCATTATAACATTGGGTTTAGCTTATTTGGTACCAGGCCAAGGCAGTTTTTCGTTGGATTTGTTTCCACCAGGATTTTATGTTAGACATTGGGCGGTATCTTTCTCTCTTCCTGTTTCTGCAACTTAATTTCACCTCTTAAGCTGGATTGTTTACTGATGGGTTTTTTTTCTTTTTCTGGTGGGGGTTTATTAGGAGCCCGGAAGAGCCTTGGCAGACTTTGGGCTTTTTGATGCAGAAACAGTGGTACGAAATATATATACCCTTTTCGCTAGAAGTGAAGTGCCAGAGGCAGAAGAGGGTAAAGAGATCATGGACCTCTATAATCCTGCAACTCCACTACCATCTTGGTTTACCGAGAATGACCTGAAAACTTACTCAAGCCTGTATGAGAAGTCAGGTTTTGCTTTCGCTATGCAAGTTCCCTACATGTCTTCGACGAGGTAAATCTTTAAAACAACTGTTTTTTGTTTCAGTAAGGTTATTCTATCATACAACTTAAATGCTCTGCACTTTGGATGTTAATTTGCAATACAGCAGCTGGGGTAAATTGGCTGAGTTAACAGATTATACTATTAAAGTTCCAGCACTTCTAGTAATGGGTACCAAAGATTATGAACTTAAATTTCCAGGGATGGAGGATTATATCAACAGTGATGTCCTGAAATCTCACGTGCCCAATCTGGAGATCAAGTTTTTCCCAGAAGGGAGCCATTTTGTTCAAGAGCAATTCCCTGAGGAGGTGAATAAGCTTGTTCTTGGCTTCCTCAAACAGCAGCTGTGATGCCAAAGTACTTCAAGATCAGGCATAGTCGCACCAACTGTCATAGTTATAGAAATCAAGAATGATAGCTAGAGTATTTCATTGTCTTGTGAAAGGGGTTTTACAATAAATAACCATAATCTTTACTTTTGAGCTTTGACATTTTTCTGTGCCATGGATGCTGAAGCATAGAATGTATTATAGTCAATTGCATTTGTTGTCAAGTTTTTAGAGGAAACTAGCAAATGTGAGGAGTCTAAGCTGAACATTGTACACATAATAATGGATATTCTAAAATCTTAAATAGGATAAAGAACATGGAGTGTGACCGGAAACATTGATGTAAAAACTCCAATACAATTGAATCTAGAAACAATATTTATCAACAATTATGGATTGTGAAAATGTGATATCATTAAGTTCTAAAATAGGATAAGGAACAAAGAGGAACAATATGCATCAAATTTCTCTAGCAATCATTGGTTTCTGAAAAAAGGACAAAAAATTTGCACGTATTAGATTACTTCCATAGAGCTTGCATCTGATCTAGAGGTGCTCAAATTCCATCCACGAATATTTTTGCAAATGTATAGATTCCCAAACATTAAGTAGAATACAAGCTTTAATTTTCTTTTTGCACCTAGATGATCATACTCTTACCATAGTAACATTATTCTTCAATCATTTATTTTTATTTAGCAATTTACAATTGGTGTAAATCTAGATTAATTATAATTAGTGTTTGGTTTGATTTATTTAGTTTAAAATCATGTAAAAGGGTTTATATTGGTGGTGAACTTACTTTCTTATATTTTCTAAGGTTTGATCTTACGATTTGTTTTTCATTCATTAAAATTTGAAATCTAAATTTTTTAATTGATTTTTTTTATCACTAGTTTGAATAGGGTTTTATTTTTCTTTTATATTTATCAGGGTTTGTGGTTCATAGTGTGACTTTGCTTTTCTCTACACTACCCACCCTTGTTTAAATCTCCAAAGTTACATTTATAAATCTGATTTTTCCCTCTTATTTCATATTCTAGGGTTTGGATCCAACTTTGCATTTGATTAAATCATACTTTGATTAGATATACTATTTTAAGTAATATGAACTTGTTTTAAGTAAAATCTCCAAATTTTATCAAGAATAATTTGGATTTCATTCTAAGAACATTAAGCTATATTTTACATAAATAAGCTCTATTCCAAATTAAATGGAACCAAAATTATTTTTCAAATAAAATTGATTAAAAATAAAAGTTTTAGACAATGAGCTAGACATATTTCAAATAAATTCATCATATTCTAAATAGATTCAAGATATTTCAAATATTGTAGACTAATTTCAAATAAATTGGTCTTGAAGAAAAAAAATAAAAAAATCTAGGTTGTATTTTGGATTGTGTTCCAAATTATATGGATTCATTTCAAATAAATGGGCATAATGAATTAACTCATTTTAAATAAACTAGATTTATTTGTAGCACACTAATGTTTGTCTAGACTAAATTGCAGTTACCTATGGGGTTAATAGATGCACCCCATACCCACACCATGCAAAGAGTACATCAATGAGAAGCTTTGTATGTATGGGATTGAACCACATAACAACATTCGAGCTTCCAAGGCTAGTTCCTTGTAGGTTTTCATCATATTTCCATTGATTTTACCTTATAGAGAAAATAGAAAGAGATAAATAATAAAAAAATAAATACTAATCTATAAAATAGGATGGCCATGTTAATTTTGTAAATGAGATATTGTTGAAAAGTTGGCTCTATGTATTTTATAGTGGTGAAGGTTTTTTTTCCAAATTCTGTTGTTTGGTGCTTGTATTTTTTGTTTGAAGTCAATTTTGGATTTTTGGCTCCCAAGCTCATAACTTTTTTCCATGATCCTCGATTTTCGTGATTCTTGTGGCGTTTGAAAGGTATTAAGGAGGTCTATCATGCCATCCATGCACTTTTTTAGGTTTAGCCTCAAATATCTTTTATTTAGTTTTGTGTGTATTCATAGTTTGGTTGATCACTTAGACATCTTGTTACTTGGGAAGGTGTTGTTTTGATCCATGCACTTCATTTCAGTTCTAGAACAATATTCTATCTCCTATTAGTTCAATAATATTTCAAGGTTTCTCCATATCAAGAGTTTTTCAGTGTTCCTTGGCATCAAAACAATCAATCTTTGTTTCTGTTGCTTTATTGTGATTGTAGAGTTGCTCCAACAATGAAGAGTTTCTAGTGTTTCTAGCATCAAACTCATCTTATCCTTTGTTGCTTGATTAAGGCTCTAGTGTTACTCCAGAAGTGTGCTTCCAATGTTTCTTTGTAGCATGTTATCTCATTGAGGGGTGCAGGGGGGTTGCATAGTCTCTCTTCTTTTCTTTTTATGGAGGGGAATTTGATTGTATCTGTTTGAGTCTTGTAGAGATAGTTTTTTCTCAAATTTGGATTTTGTCATTTTCTTCATTTGTGAGAGATTGCATTTGTACATAGATACCTAACATGAAAGCATAGTTGGGGCCCATAATTGCATCTTTGCATCATTTGCATAATAATCTACTCCCCAAGTTACACTTAAGGGGTGACCTGTTGGTGTAAATAGGTGTTTTACCTATCTAGTTCACTTATAGGTCCTACTTACATGTTAATTTTACTTAGGTCCTAGGAATATTTTTAGAAATATTAGGTGTCATGTGATATATCTTATCTTATTATGGAATTTAATACTTGTGTCCTAATTCATTCAATAATGTTGAGGTAGTTGTCTCATTGTACACAATTAAGACACATGTCATGATCTTGTATAATCCTATCTCAAAACCTTGCATTTATAAGCAAGACATCTTATACATTTTACATACTCAATCTTGTAATCTTGCATCCTTAATCATAGCAAGATATTCTTGTCATTTATCTCTTGTGGAAGATATTATGGTTTGGTAGATGATTGCAAGCTATTGGGAGTTCACCATTAACTCCTATAGATCAATATTAATATTTTGTATTGGTGAGATATGACAAAACACTAGATCTAATATAATCAATAGAAGAGAAATTGGGCATATTAATAGTAATGTAGAAGGTAAATGGTCATCCATAAATAATAACATAAATAGGTTAGAAAAATTCTCCAAAATTCATATATTAATATTTAAAATCCATAAATATCTACAAACTACAAAATGCCACATGCTTTTGACTAAGCCAAGGTTTGATTTTAGCCTTAACAAATGGAGAAGTATTGAGAAATATAACTTACAAACTAGGGTTTCTACAAATCACAATCTTGTAATACTAAATCTTCTAAAAATCAAATATGAAGCTCTTATTTATAACATTTATTTCTAATAGAAAGGTAAAAATAGAATAAGAAATAATGTCCCACGATCATGTAAGATTGCTACTCAATTTTGGGTAGCTAACTAGATTTGGGTGATTTGTATTAACATCTCCAATCGATGCATAAGATTCCCTTCATTAAGTGTATAGTGAAGTGTAAATTTACATGTGTAATTGTATGTTGCATACTAAACATTGAGTAAAACCTTAATTACTCCCTTGAATTATAGAAATATTGGTGCACTAATTTGTTTCATTGAATACTTGCCATTGTTTCTCTCCTTTAAAATCCTTAGTTATTCTTTTGGTTAATCAAATGGCCCTTGTAGCTTTAGCTTGACACTTTCATTTATATAATCTCAAAACATCAATAGCTACATGATCATCCACCTCATCTCTAATCAAACAATCGTAACATACATGCATACTTGTACTTGATAAACTTCATGTGTCTAATAAATATGTTTCCATCCAATAGTAACCTCACATTCACGTGTTGTATAATCACAATATGACAATAGAAACTAGGACTTATGTTGACTTACCAATGTGCAACCATTCTTAAAGCTCTTGATTTACAACTTTCTTCAAGAGTAAGAACCCTTGAGGGTAACATGATCAAATTTATATTAGTGATCATCAAATAGGCCTCACTATCCTAAGAATTTACAATACTCTAATATGATGTGAAGGCTTGAATACTATAGGATCTTGAAATAGTAAAGATCTTTATTATACATTGTTAACTTTAATCAAGTGATCTAATTTATCATATCATTAGATGATTCTCACTACCCATGGAAGTTCATTTGCTCTAACACATATTAACACCTCTAGGAGGGTATGATTTAGAATCATAAATGATGATCATCAACACCACTTTACTATCATTGTCCCCTACCTTGGGAAAACTTATCAAATATCAAAATAACTGAACCTAAGCTTTTTAGAAAAATTCTATATGCTTATACATCCAAAACACAAAAATTAAGGCGAAATATAAAATATTCAACTTGTGGTAACTCCAATGGGATTTTCTATTGATACAAAAGAAAGGGAACCTAGAAAAACACATCCATTGGGAAACATATGACTATAGTAAAAAAATTAAAATTAGAACAATGATTGATTGCACGAAAACAATGATAAATTTTACACTACTACCTATAAATCTTTCTAATCATCCTTCAAGGGCACATGAAGCTTCAAGAAAGCTTGAAATACCTTTTCAAGCTTAACTATGTCCCTATGAGAGAAAACCTAGACTATATTAACTAAGCTTCTTCCCTATACTTCTAACTACACTAAATGATTTAAAACAACTCCTAATGATTCCTCACTATGACTTTGACAAATCATGAAGGGATGGTTGATTATTTATATTGTCATTAGGCATAACTATATAAAATTATTCCTTGGTGACACTCCAAAAATTATTTACGTAAGCTCATTAATTGTTATCTATAAGATTGTTTCTTCTTTTTTACTTTATTAACAAAAAAATTCTTGTATTCATCCCCAATGCTTTGTACTTTGTTCATTTTGGACTACAACTCCTTAACATTTGAAACTCAATTTTATTGATTTATTCTTAATATAGATAAAACATTTTTTTATTGATAATTAGAGATAAAATTATTCCAAAAGTAATTTAAAACATAGTCATAAGATGTTCCAATAAAATTGGGATTTTTTTATAATGGGTCAAGAAAAAATTATTAGTTTATATAAAACTTATAATTAGTTGTAGATGTGTTCTAATAGATTTATAAAAGGGTGAAGAAAAATATTATAATTCATGACAACCAATACATAACAATAGAACATAAATTTATAAAGAAAAATATCTATTACAATTAAATGATCTTTAATTACTTATAGAATTATCTTTGGTTTTGCCAAAAATACATGTATTACTTTTTTAACATATTTTAAAATTTTCATCCAATTTTGAAACAAAATATATTTTTATATTTTATATACCATCCTATACATATTCCAAAAAAAATAGTTATTATTTTTCTCGAATATAGGTGGAGCACACTCAATATTTTTAGGATTCATCCACTTTAAAATTAGTAAAAATTTATCTATGAACATTAGCAAAAAACAAAAAACAAAATATAAAAGAACCTTCTAAAAAAGCTCCGCTAGCGAATGTGAACCACAAATGCGAAAGCGAATGCGAATTCAAAAAAATATTTCAAAAGAAGCATATGCGAGTTTGACAAGGACAAAATATAATGAAAAGCATGGACGAAAAAATAAAAATGTCACAATGCGAGAGAAAGCTAGAACCATACTCAGAAGTAGGGCATGAAATGAAAAATATTTTAACACGTAATCGAGAGGGAGGTACATAACAGAAAGAGATGGGCCAAGGATCGATTTCAGAGTCCCACATTATATCACCTAGCATAACAACTTGGAGATAAACTCAAAAAAGAGGAAACAAATAGAAAAAACCAAAGAAAACCAACAAAACTTAGAAATTAAGGAAGAATCTAACACAAAGACAAGCAAACAAGAAAGCAAAAAAAAGAAATATAGTAACCTAGGAGGAATATAAAAATAGAATTCCCCCAAAGAACTTGAGAAGATGAATTCCTAATAGCAAGAAATATGCAAATCAAGAACATAAATTCCAAGAAAAACCAGAGAAAAGGAAGAAAATGATAAGAGAAATGGAGATCCAACAAGATCTAATAGAAATTGATGTAGGAAATGAAATAGAAGAAGACTCAAAATTCTTACAGAAGGTGGCCATAATTTGCAAAATATTTGGCCATAGGAAGAGAAGGGAATCAATCAAAAAATGGGCAAGGGAAAAAATAGATCAAAATCATGGTTTGAGGTTCTTGCCTAAGCGCTTCTTCATAATCATTTTTCTCAAGGAAGAAGAAAAAAATTACATACTGGAAAAAGGAGTAGGGGAATTCAAAAATTGCCTAGTATATATGTAAAGGTGGGAAGCAAATTTTAATCCAAAGACTCTCACAATATACAATGAATCAAAATGTGTACAACTTGATAATCTACCAATAGAATATTGGTCTAAAGAATGTTAGAAAAAAACCAGTAGAACATTGGGAACTCTAATTGAGATAGACAATGGGATTCTAAAGGAAAATTCATATCTTAATGCAAGGCTAAAATTAGCAGCAATAAAATAAATTCCTAAGAAAATCAAATTGAAAACCAAAGTAGGAGTTTGGCTACAAGAAGTGGAAATAGAAAACCAAAATTTATATTGTAAGAAATGTAGAAGGTGGAATCATAATATAGAAAATTGCAAAGCACAACCAAGGAGGCCTGAAGTTTGGAGGAAAAAAGGAATCTA
>VDFB02091711.1:0-11210 GCA_007258455.2 Sequoia sempervirens | reverse complement strand
CACTGATCACGGGGCTACCTTGAAATTGGTGGAATATGGGAATGGAGCCAGTCCCTTGTATATATTTTACATTAGGAGAACCAAAGAGTTAGGCAAGAGTTTGTATCACCAAACCCTAGGCGAGCTAATGAACCCGGTTAGGTGTTTGGTAGAGAAAAGACAAGAGAATAGGCAGGGGAATAGATGACTGTACGGAATCCGTACAGTACCAGGTGAGGTGAGGTGAGGTCTTCATACTCCAAAAGGTTTGAGACTTCCCTAAATGCATTGGAGTTAATTGTGATTAAGAAACCAGTGAAACCCTAGATATTAGGGCAATTAGGCCTCTTCTCCAAGATCATTGGAAGGCACTGTATGAAACAGAAAGAGGTCAGAAAACTATTGCAAGATTTAAAAGTCCCAAAAGGGTGTCAAAATATTTGTTGGGTTTCCTAGGTTGTGTGGAGAATATTGGCAGAAAAAGCCAATTAGTGACTGGTAAGGGCTAGTAGAGTTTAGGCGTCACCTAGGCAATTTCAGGAAATCGGGTGATTTGAGGTTCAAACACCAAGAAAGATGCATCCATTTGGAGGTGAAATTCAAGAAACCAGTATCTCCAACTCCCCTGCAAGAAGTTCAAATCAGATGAAGAATTTGGCACTTAGATCTTTCTAAGTCCAAGGAGAGTAAGCAGTTACAAAGAAGGTGTTGGTCTTCCTAAGCTAAGCACAAGTTGAAAACTCATAGAGAAGAGTTGGGGTAGGGCTTGGTAGGTCTTCCAAGCTCAATAAGAACCATTGGAGTCAGGTTCTAAGAAGGAGACAGTGGAAGGGTCTCAAGAAGGTTGTGCAAGCAAGCTTAGGTGAGTGAGTACACCATTGGGGCTAGGGGAGGACACTTACTTTCATGTCCTCCCTCGATCCCATCCTCTCCACCTTCGCCATTAAACTTGGAAACAAAATATGTAGAAGCCAAGACCTTCGAGTTTTCTTTCGCCACCACATCACAAAAGGTTTTGTTATTTTCTTTAATATTGAATGCCCTTTCTAGGCTGTCAGGTGGGTCACCATCCATTAAGACCTAACACTGCAAATTTAAATGTACTATCATAAATTTAGAGAGAGCACTACCACAATAAATACTTATAGGAAATAAAAGACAAGTTTGAGCAACGCACATTAACACACAATGCATTCCACAACAAGCATGAGGAAAAATCCAGAGATAAAGAAGGCACCTATAAGAGGGAACTACCAAATCTTAACGAAGGAGGGCTAACGCCTCCTCCACAAACACATTACCATATTGTTATTTCCACTGGTATAAGACTTCAACATTGTGGTATAAATATGATCAGACATCACTTTCTATTGACTAGACTTGCCCTAGAAGATTAGAAGGCGTTCATGATTTCTACAAAATATTGTATATCACTTCTTCATCTAAATTTATAAAAATTATAATTTTATTTGATTTCAAAAAAAATATTAATAGTATAATAAATTGTTTTCAAATTTGATTTTTTTATTATATTTTAAAATAAAAAATTTAACTGTATTATATTTTATTAAAGTCATATTTCATCTCATTTATAATGAGATATGATCATAAATACAATTCCTATGAATTGATATAGATTTTCACTTCCTTTCAAAATTACTTAAACAATCATCTAAATCTTTCTCATTTTTA
This sequence comes from Sequoia sempervirens, assembly GCA_007258455.2. Lineage (NCBI taxonomy): Eukaryota > Viridiplantae > Streptophyta > Pinopsida > Cupressales > Cupressaceae > Sequoia > Sequoia sempervirens. The sequence continues at coordinate 9,539 of VDFB02091711.1, read as the reverse complement.
TTTTTAAAATTAATTCATGAGTCCATTTTGTCCTATTAAGAAAGAAAGGAACTCTTAAAACAAATTAATATACATGTGTAACAAATAGAAATTAAGATTTAAATTATTTCCCAACACTTTATTTTTTTGTTTTTAAAATCCTAAGAGTTTTTGTAATATTAATTTGCAAGTATTTATTATAAACTAGTAAATCATTTATAATTGACTTGCTTTACAATGGCATATCATTTAATAAGCATATTTTTTAATTTTTAAGTTGATTTATGTTTTAAATTATTTATAGGTGACTCAAAAAACATAATTTTGATCATTCAATAAGGTGATCCTTAATTAGACATAACTCAAACATGACAATATAAAATAGGATACAACAACTCGATTTCCTTTCCCCTCCTTTGACAATATCGTTCCATAAGACCATCAAGCTTGATTGCGGTAGGGAGTCAACACCCCCCACCCAATACTTCATGTTGATTCAAGAGGAGTCAGAAAACACTCCCAAATTATACCGAAGATACTCAAAAGTCTCCTTGGGAAGAGGTTTTTTTAAGATGTTTGTAATTTGCTCCTAGTCTCAATATACTCCAAGTTTACTTTGTTTGTAACCTTTTCTCTCATAAAATGATACTTAATTGCAATATGTTTTATCCTTGAATGCATCAATAGATTCTTGGAAATATTTATAGCACTAGTAATGTCACAAAGAATGGAAATGGGCTCATCAAATACTATTTTTTCGTCTTCTTAAGGTTCTACTTCATCCATAATGCCTGCTTGGTGTAGGAGCACCAAAACCCTTATTTGCAACTTTTTTTTTGATGAATAGGCAGCTATCTATATTAATATATAAGATACAGTTACATATTCACAAAAAAATATGAGTGGTAAGAAGGCACACCCTGAAAGTCACATGGGCCAAGCCCAAAATTCCATGATTACAAACATATAAAAAAAGACCATTAAGCGGCCAAAGCAGTCCCAACAAAGCCAAGAGGGTCTTTGTCATCGAAATTCTTCCCCCATACATCAACAGGGTTTGGAGTGATGTCAGGAGGAGGATCCCAAACATCATCAACTTCTTTTTCCTTTTCTTTGTCAAGTTATCCTTGCGTTGAGGCAAGATTGCAAGTGCAAGCTGCAAATTTTTTTTACTAGAGTTTGGCCAACCAAATCCAAAAGCAGGAGTGTCATTAGAGGGCCACTCAGAACCGCTATCTCCCCAAAGCACCACTAGAGGGCCACCCCTGGCTAGCCCATGATAGAGGAGAATGAGTCCATTGAGGAGGGTGAGAATCTCACTGAAGAGGAGGTTGAGAGTGGGGATGCGAAAAAACACTCCATTGCTGGCCCTGAGAAGGTGATCGGCCATGGGAGGAGGTGGGCAAAGTGGGAACTCAAGCAACAGTACACAGGGAATTGCCCTAGTGGCCTAGAAGCACTTGCAGGTGAGCAACTTCAAGTGCAACTTTGTTAGCCTACACCTGAATCTGTAATAGCACATTAGAACAAATAATAGCTTTAGCATATAAAAAAATATTAATATCCATTTGAGAATGAAAAAATATGCATAGGATTTTTTGTCTTTCCAGATATTGAAGAAGATTTCCACCCTGAAAGTGTGCCAAAGCTGGGTATACTTAGTAGGAAGTTTGGGTGAGTCACCCAACAAATCATATGCTAGGAGAATGGTTCTAGCCTAAAGGGCCGAAATAAGTCATGAATCCAAGTCCAAATTTTTTGAGCTCTGAGACAACTAGAAAAGATTCTTAAAAGTCTCAGCTTGCCCACAAAAAGGGAAATGAGGGTCATGGACCCCCAGGTGAACAAGCTAAGAACCCACAGGCAAGCCTTGGAAAAGAATACACCAAGAAAAGTGGGCAAGTTTTAGCTAAACACTTGCAGACCAAGTGGTAGCAAATCTTTTACGCTAGACATGAGTGGGAGATTGGAGAAGCCACCTCTGGTTTAGACTTTGATTCATAGGAAAATGTGGTGAAAGCCACTTGTAACCAAGCCTAGGCTTGTAGTTCCTCAAAGGGGTGTCTGGGTACCACTTCCAGTCCTTCCACCAAGGTTTGGACCCATGAATACCAACTTTATGAAAAATTTCTACAAAAATAGCATTCATCAGACCATAAAAAGTTGCACGGTCCTAGTTATGAAGCCTATACAGGGCACAAAATTCTTCCCACTGCATGATATGCATTGTGCATCTATGAAATATTTGTTGTAGGGTCTGGATACCCTTCTTATGGAATCTAAGCACATTAAGCCAAGGAAACTTAGCCAACGACTGACCATTGCAAGCAAAAAGAGGTGACCACCAAACATTCTATTGGTTGAGTGAAAGCCCATCACGAAAACCAGATCCAACTCAATGGATCCAGGGCTTGACAGCTTCCTAGGCTAACAATTTGGACTGGTTCCTTCATGACCAGAAGGGTTTGAAAGCCAATCTCCTTCTAGGTAGGTCTATGAACAGGAAAGCCTAACTAAATACAATTCCTGAGAAGAGTTTTCTAGGCCTCGTCGCTAGTAAGGGAAAAAATAATCCATTTAAGACACAAAGCAGTCCCTTTCCATTGAGTGGGGAGCAACCCAAGTCCTCCAAAATCTCTGGGAAGGTAGCATAATTCCTAAGCAACATGGTGAAACCCTCTATGGGATTCAAAAGAGGCCCAAAGAAAATATCAGAGCAATTTTTCAAGCTTGTTGTAGGAAACTTTGGATGGGGCCCAACAAGAGGAATAGTAGCTGCCAGAACTTTGGAACACACCTGGAATTTTCCTACCAAAGAAAGAGGCTTGGTAATCTAGTAACCGGCGTTCTGCTCAACTCTAGAAAACATAGCTTGCCATAGCTTAGTCGAGGATGCCTACAAAGTAAAGGGAATGCCCATGAATTGAAAAAATTCTCTTGGCTCAATCCATTTCCAACCATAGTGCTGAAACCAAGGAGGAGTAGGCAAGATAAACTGTTTGTAGCACAAAGTTTGGTGCCACTGAATGGCAAAGCTAGAAGCAAGACAAAAGGTGTTGAGACAATTTAGGGCCGCTTTAATATTTTATTCTTCCTCCAAGAGAGTGAGGAAAGATTCATTAGCAAAATAGTCATTAACTAGCTGAGCCTGAGAGTTAGGAAGAGAAATTCCCTTGACACGCTATTGAGAAACCATGTTGGCCAGAAGGTAGCCAAATCCTTTAGCAGCAAGCACATACAGAGAGGGGGCAAGTGAGCACCCTTTCTGAATGAAACGAAAGAGTCCAAAGGAAAAAAATTGATGGCCATTAATGGTGATACAAGTAGAGACATCCATAAAGAGAATTTGAACAACTTGAATGAAATTAGGCCCAAAACCCAAAGCTTGCAGCATAGCAAGAATAAAAGGCCATTCAATGCATTCATAGGCCTTTGCACAGTCAATTTTGATAAACATGGCTTTCTAGTTTGAATGCCTAGCCCATTCCATGCCTTCCCAAATAGTAATAATAATATCCAGAATAAACATAGATTTGATAAACCTAGTTTGCTCCGGGTGCACAATTTGAGGTAAAAGATGGTAGATCTTTAGAGCCAAAGCCTTGACAATGATTGTCTAGGAGACATTGAGAACTGTGATAGGCCTCTAGTTGCAAATGTCCTCGGGATCACCAGACTTAGGTATGAATTTTATATTTCCTTTGTTTATTAAGTTACCTAGAGAATTAGCATGAAAAGCCTCTAAGTAAACATGATACCGATCTTGCCCAACATAGTCCCAAAGGGCTTTGTAGAATTCACAAGGGAACCCATCAATCCCTGGGGCTTTGTCATCAACCATGGAATGGACAACCTCCTTGAGATCATCAATTTATAATAGTTGATCACAAAAATTCTTCTAGGCTAAGGAAACCCTGTTTGGCACAACAACAAGGCAATCTTGGAGGGCTTTTTGTCACATAGGTGTGGGTTCTTGTGTAGTGAAAACCTACTCATAATGATGCACAAAGGCCTACAGAATGTCAGGAAGCTTAGAAAGCACCTAAATGCCATATTTAATTTTTTTAATGCCCGGGGATGAGTGCCTAGCATGTAGAGCAAAAAATACTCTTTGGAGGCACGATCACCAATTTTTAGCCAATGTAATTGGGCTTTGATTTGTGCACCTCTAGCAACATAATTGTCTGCAACTTGCTTTTTGTGCCTTAATTTTGTCACCCTGACTTGCAATGTGTTAGAATTAGGTGTTGTACACCTTGCATAACGTTTATAATGTTTTATTTATTATTTTGTGTGGTACACCCAGGGGTATCTATATGAACGTGCATCACTAAGAGCTATAATGTTGGGGCCACTTTATGTTGTGTGTAACATTGGGACTTAATTATAAAATGTAATTATTTAATATTGGGGAATAATAAAATATAATAAAGTACCTAATATTAAATGTGGGGTCACATGATATTATATGGTTTTGGGAACATGGTTTATGTAATACCACTTGGTGGTTTTGTGGGAGCTTGTTTATATAATAGCAACCACAAGGGTAGTTGTTTAGGGTTGGATAGTTTGTTGCAAGTTAGCAGGTTGAGATTGTGCATGTGTGAGGGTTTGAAGCATGGCATGGGATGTGTGGATTCATGCTTGGTCACATGGAATGCATGAATAGCTTGTGCTTCAGAAGTGTTCATGGAGTCTCTGCAGATGTATTGTAATGGGTTTTCATTGCTGAATAATACATGGAGTGTGGATGCTTTTGGAGGCTGAGTTTTTCCCTCTTGAGGGTTTTGCTAGGGTATATCTTGTGCCATATTTGATGGGTATGTTTTCTATTCTCTTGCATGTTGATTTTGAGTATTTACTTGCATGTTTTCATACTAGGGTTATGTGGAAATTATCATTTTATGGCTGAAATTTTTCCTTACAAGTGGTATTAGAGCTAGGTTGTGTGATTGGATAACTCTAGGTTGCATAAGATAATGAAAGACAATGGCAAGACATGATGGTTTTGCAGGTGTTTTATTGCAAATTTGAAGGTTTTTAGTTTGTTGCTTTGATGGGTTGTTTGCAGATTTTTGGTGAGAATTTTTTTGGCAAAATAGGGTTTTTTAGTTGTGCATTTAAATGAGGGTTTTGTGAAGGAAAAATTATACATGACCTCCTATGACAAAATGGACCTCATGGTTGGAATCAGGTTGGATTAGAGATTTTTTTTGATATATAATTTTCCTTATTTTGGTTAAAAACAAAAAATTATTTTCTTGTCGATGAAAAAAATCCTACAAAATGAAAAAAATTAAAAAAAAACCCGATTGAAAGTAACCTGTGAATGAAAAAATGTTTTAATTTTTTTTTGGGGCACGTAGTCACCCCATACCCACCACCTTGCCACGGCTATACAGTTGATAGAAGTACTGTCAGTTAGCAGTCTGCTACCGGTGGTACAGCTGAACGGCCTAGTGGGCTCCGCTGACAGGTGTGCCGCCAACCCCAATGAGGTTTACAAACCAAAATATTTCAAATGATTTTTTTAAAATTTAAAATAAATTTGACCAATTTTTTTAGAAAATGCCACGGATTTTTTGAGACCGACCCACAATTTTGAAAATGAAAAAAACTTTTTGGGTCCACCACTAGGTGGGTGGCACCGTCTGGGTGGGGCCATCGCCTAGTCACCACTCGTGGCTAAATTTTTTTTGCCTCACATGCAAATAATTGTTTTACTTTATATTTTCATAAATTTTGCCTAGGGTGTCCATTTTTTGACTTCTTATAGTCATTCGAAAGCTGGTTCTGAGCACTACACAGTGGTGTAGGTGTTGTTCCATGATTTTGTAGTTTTGACAATGTTTTACTTGGTCAAAGTTAGGTGTTCATTTCAAGCTTTGAGAGGGCATATCAGGTGCATATAGAGTCATATTTTTGACTTCAAATAGTCAACGAAAAGCTTGTTTAGATCACTACACAGAGGATCAGGTTTGGAGTTATTTTGGCATGGTTTATTTGTTATTTTTCTCACCTAAGCTATTTATGGGTTTCTTTGACTATGGTGTTATGATGATCTTATGGATTTTCAAATTTGGGATATTTGATGTTGGATTCATTGTATGCTTAGTTTTACATCTCATATTATTCTCATTTGACATGTTTATTAATATATTGTTGGATTTGTATGTTGCATTGTTGTATCTACAAGTTGTGCAATGTTGTAGGCAACCTATTCTTACATGTTGCATTTATGACTTGGATATGGGTTGTCTTTTCCTATTGATATTTCAGTGTTGATGCATGTTCAATTTTGGTGGCTTGGTTTAATCACTTGGTTTGTTGGTTTTGATGTTAGGTTGAGGAGGTGAGATGGTATTACCAGGTACAATCATGATTTGAGACCTATGCAGCTGACTATGATTATGCAAATATGTGGACACGGTTGGGTTAAGGTGTTGGTATATTTGGTGGTGATCATGATGTCATGGATGTTTCTTATGGATTAGATACTTTGGCATGTTATGATGGTTGATGTAGGTGCATTGTTGGTGGTGTTGGATTGGATCCTAATTCAGGTTGTGGCGGTGTATCTTCTTGGTTTGAGGAGATTGGTATCACAATGTCATGGATAGCTTGGTTACACGGTTCAGTGGGAGCTTGTGACAATGATGGATTAGCTATAATGGATATGGCAGTTTGGTGGTGTATCTTCTTGCTTTAGAGGATGGTTATCATGTTGTCATTGAGATCTTGGATTGATAGGTTTGGTGTGAGCTTATGACAGTGATGTGGTCTTGATTGTGTGCATCATGATGCCATGGGATTGCTTGATATCATGGTTCAGTGGGATCATTTGGTAATAATGTGGATCCATTGTTGATTATGGATGGTTGTCTTTAGTAGGTGATCTTTGGTGTCATGGAGGAGATCTTTGATTCTATGTGCTACAGTGAGAGTTCTTTGACATTAGGTGTTGTAGATGTTGAGGTATTGTTTATGACTTCTTGGTTTTAACAAGTGATCCTTGGTTGTAGGATGGTTTTGTTATTATGTCATGGTATACTCTTAATTACCGGTTTAGAGTAGTGGCATGGTAAATGTTATGATGATTTGATCACGTGATCTTCTTTTGAGAAGATGTGAGATCATGGTGTCATGTTTATGTTCCTGATTCTATAGTTGGAGCGATGATTTTGATCTTGGTTGGTTCTCTTTGTATTGAGTACATTGATCATTTGATTGGATTTTAGCATGGAATGATTGGTTACAAGTTCTCATGGATACTTGGAGACATAGGTGAGGTTGGTGTTCTCTTGTGGTTAGAGTCATGTTGTTGAGATGGTTACTCTTGATGGGATTTTGAGATGGTTACTCTTGATGAGATTTTAGCAAGAAGTATGAGGAGCCTACACCTTGGTTGGACGTAGTTCAACATGGACAGATGAGGAGAGTGTTCTTGGTTGAGTCATGAGGACTTGGATATCTTGGAGGAGCATTGTCATTCCCCACTCTTGGTCTACTCAGCGGTTCACTTGAGAGGTATTTCCCATTTTTCTTTCAAGTGCATTATGTTTATGTTTTGTCTTCTCATGGATATGGATCTTGAGCCATGAATATTTGGTTCTAGAGGGTTCATTTGAGGAGTGCTGGCATGTTTATCTCCTTGTATATGTTGGGTTTAGGAGATGGTTTATTGGTCTGATTTCCTTGGTTTGGGAATGGTTATAGTGAGTTTGATCTTCTTATTTTGAGATGCTTACATCCATGATTAGTTACATGTTACATATGTTATGTTTGATCTTGGTGATTGGATGGTTGGATGTTGTTATGAATTTTGTTATGGGGAGTTATGGAGGAGATCATACTTGACATATTTGGAATTTAGAGGTGTGTGTAGGAGGACATGCAATTGGTGTTTGGTTTGCAGGTTTGGCATATCATTGTGGATGTTCCTTGGTACTACATGTTTACTTCTATGTGATGTTGTTTGTAGACTTAGTATTCCTTTGTGATGGTGCCTTCTTCCTGGAATGTTAATGAAGCGATGTGTTGAATGCACTCATTCCAGGTCTGCATTCATCAGGACATTGCCCATGCAATGGGAGCTCTTGGATGTGTATGTCACTCTTTGACAGGTTTGCACATAGAGTTTGTTATGGCGGTTTATGGGTGGATATGTTGTTGGCATGAGTTTACTATGTTATGTATACCATTGGAGGTATGGATAGTTGGATGTTTCGACATTTGTTGTGGGTGTCATTTTGGCCATGGTGATTTATTCTTGATAGCTATTTGTACATATTGGATATAGTGTTTTTGTTTTTAGATATTAGTTGAGGCAAGTTGATGCTTCTTTGTGACAGTTAGTGTGACATCTCTTTGGATGTTTTTTTATCTTAGTGAATTGGAATGGTAGAGGATGGGGGCATTCATGGATGAGATGGTGGTCACCTTGGTTCCTGTTATAGGTATCTTGATGGAGCACATGGAGCACTTGGATTCTAGGATGGTACATGCTGCCTAAGGAGTTTATTTGTTACCCCCTTATGCAATGTATACAACAAGTGGGAGATTGTTAGAATTAGGTGTTGTACACCTTGCATAATGTTTATAATTTTTTATTTATTATTATGTGTGTGGTGTACCTAGGAGTATCTAGATGGATGTGCATCACTAGGAGCTATAATGTTGGGGCCACTTTATGCTGTATGTAACATTGGGACTTATTTCTAAAATGTAATTATTTAATATTGGGGAATAATAAAATATAATAAAGTACCCAATATTAAATGTGGGGTCACATGATATTATATGGTTTTGGGCACATGGTTTATGTAGTACCACTTGGTGGTTTTGTGGGAGCTTGTTTCTATAAAAGCAACCACAAGGGTAGTTGTTTAGGGTTGGATAGTTTGCTGCAAGTTAGCAGGTTGAGCTTGTGCATGTGTGAGGGTTTGAAGCATGGCATGGGATGTGTGGATTCATGCTTGGTCACATGGAATGCATGGATAGCTTGTGCTTCAGAAGTGTTCATGGAGTCTCTATAGATGTATTGTAATGGGTTTTCATTGTAGAATGATACATGGAGTGTGGATACTTTTGGAGGTTGGGTTTTTCCCTCTTGAGGGTTTTCCCAGGGTATATCTTGTGTCATCTTTGATGGGTATGTTGTCTATTCTCTTGCATGTTGATGTTGAGTATTTACTTTCATCTTTTCATATTAGAGCTATGTGGAAATTGTCATTATATAGCTGAAAGTTTCCCTTACACAATGATGGGGAAAAAGGGTTTGCTGCCAAAGCCTCAGTAGCTAAGTGGAGGTCAGTGGTGGTAGCCTCATAAGACCGCTAGCAAAAGATAGCCAACTGGAACCCATAAATGTGCAAAAATCTAGTCGTGTGAGTGATAGCATCATTCCACCAAGTAATCCAACCTGTATGATGAGCTGGCCTACACTCTAGATTCTAGACTTTGCAAATGTGGGTTAGGGTAGAATTGTGGTAGAGTAAAGATGTGTAACTTAGAAAGAATTAAGTCTTACACGTGAGGTTGTCAAGTCTCCCATTCAATGC